>OZ035825.1:42817481-42916826 GCA_964034765.1 Knipowitschia caucasica
GCTAATTAA
The DNA here is from genome assembly GCA_964034765.1 of Knipowitschia caucasica. Lineage (NCBI taxonomy): Eukaryota > Metazoa > Chordata > Actinopteri > Gobiiformes > Gobiidae > Knipowitschia > Knipowitschia caucasica. Next base: position 42,817,491 of record OZ035825.1, read on the forward strand.
AGTAAAGTGCTTTAAGCCTGGCCTTGAATGTGGAGACCGTATCTGCTTCCTTAACATAAATGGGAAGCTGATTCCACAAGTAAAGGAGCTTGGTAGCTAAATGCTCTGCCACCAACAGTGACCTTTGAGACCTTAGGGACCACCAGACGTCTGGCGTTTTGTGAGCGCAACGCTCGACCTAGGTTGATACGACACTAACGTGTCTTGGAGATAAGAAGGAGCCAAGCCATTTATGGCTTTATATGTTAAGAGTAGGATTTTTAAACTTTATTCTGTACTCCACAGGGAGCCAGTGGAGTGATTTTAACACCGGAGTTATGTGCTCCCTCCTTTTGGTACCTGTTAAGATCCTAGCTGCTGTATTCTGAACGAGCTGGAAGCTCTTCAAAGAGGCTTTAGGGCACGCTGCCAGTAAAGCGTTTACAGTAGTCGAGCCTTGAGGTGACAAACGCGTGAATGAGTTTTTCCGCGTCACTTTTAGGAAGGAAATTCCTAATTTTAGCGACTTGTTCCGTAAGTGGAAGTTACGCCGTTTTAGTTGCTTGGCTTATATAAGCCTTGAAGGAGAGTTCTTGGTCAAAAAATGACTCCAAGATTCCTCACAGTGTTACTGGGTATTATACTGACATTATCGAGAGTAACCATCTGGTTAGTGAGGGAGTCACGCAGGCGCTTCGGACCGAGTAGGATCACTTCTGTCTTCTCCGGGTTGAGAAGTAGGAAGTTAAGAGTCATCCACATTTTAAGGTCCTTTATGCAGGCACTGAGCTTTTCTAGCTGATCTGTCTGATTAGGCTTCATCGACAGATAAAGCTGTGTGTCATCTGCATAGCAGTGGAAATTAATTCCATGCTTTTTAATAATGTTTCCCCATTGGCAGCATGTAGAGAGTAAAAAGAATCGGTCCGAGTACCGAACCCTGCGGCACACCGAATTCCACTCCAGAATAAGGCGACGAGTCCTGATTCACATTGACGAAGTGATATCGATCTGATAAATAGGATTTAAACCAGCCAAGGGCTGTTCCTCTAAGACCTATATCACATTCTAGCCTCTGCAGTAGAATGCTGTGGTCTATTGTGTCAAATGCAGCACTAAGGTCCAGTAGGACCAGCACTGACACTTGTCCATTATCGGCAGCTAGTAGTAAGTCATTTGTGACTTTGGACTAGTGCCGTTTCAGTGCTATGATGAGCTCTGAATCCTGATTGAAAGACTTCAAACATATCATTTTCCTGCAGGTGGCAGCGGAAGCTGCTCAGCTATAAGTTTTTCCAGGATTTTAGATATAAAAGTGAGGTTTGAGATCGGTCTGTAGTTTGTAAGTATTTCTGGGTCCAGGTTTGTTTTCTTCAGAAGGGGTTTGATTACCGCGGTTTTAAAAGCTTGTGGGACATAGCCACATTGTATGGATGCGTTTATTATATTTACGATAGGCTCAATTATCAAAGGAAGTATGTCTTTGAAGAGCCATGTCGGGACTGCGTCTAACATGCAAGTTGAGGCTTTTGAGGATGTGACCACAGAGATCACCTCTGCTTGGCTCACAGCCATGAATTTATTAAGGCCCACTGAAGAGTCTAAGTGGGAAGTCACGTATGCCGCTTCAACCTGTCCACCACTAACAGCAGGAGCAACCTCCTCCAGCTTGTCACGGATGGATGTAATTTTATTATTAAAGAAGTGGAGAAAGTCGACACTGCTCAGTGAGCTTGGAATTTTAGGCTCGATTGCGCTATGGCAGTTTGTGAGTTTAGCGACGGTACCAAACAAAAATCTACTGTTGTTTTTATTCGCTTCTATTAAAGTTGAATAGTATTGAGTTCGAGCCCCGCGAAGGGCCTTCTTGTAGTTTCGGAGACCTGCTTTCCACTCCCTGTGGACAGGCTCCGAGTGGGAGTGGCGATATAGCCTCTCCAATTTTCTGACGTCCTGTTTTAAAGTGTGGAGTTGAACACTGTACCAGGGCGACGATGATCTAATCCTAATGGTTTTCTGTTTTAAAGGAGCTGCTGCATTTAATGCAGATTTTAAAGACTCCATAGTGTTGCCCACCGTTTGGTCAATGACTGAGGGACTGCAGCAGCTGTGAACAGGTTCACCTGCAGCAGTATTCAACATAGGCTGTATTAGTTCTTTGAACCTTGTGATAGATTTATCATTTAAGGTTCTTTTCATTATGGTTTTATCTTGCGGGACAGGAAAGTCCTCCAAAGCGAGATCAAACGTGATCAAGAAATGGTCAGACAGCAACGAGCTTTGACGCTGGATGTCAACATTGGAGACATCACAGCCGTAGGTCAGGACAAGGTCCAAGGTGTGGTTATGAATGTGAGTAGGTCCCTCGACATTCTGAGTAAAACCAACACCATCTAGTACGGCGCTGAAAGCTTTGTTTAAGCTGTCAGTGCTGTCGTCCACATGTATATTGAAGTCTCCAGCTATAACTATGTTTTCCCATTCCAAAACTAGGTTTGAAATGAAGTCAGAGAATTCTGTTAGGAACTCGCTGTAAGGACCAGGAGGTCGGTATAAAACTATAAATAGTACTGCTTTTTGTTTTCTCCACCCAGGACAGGTGATTGAAAGTGTTAAGTTTTCAAACGAGTGAAAAGCGTTGTTGGTTTTGGGACTAAGAACCAAGTTGGTGTGTGATATAATCGCAACACCACCGCCGCGACCTGTAGCTCTGGCTTTCTGGTAGTTAACATGCGTCGGAGGAGTGCACTCATTCAATCTAACGTACTCGTCCTGTTGGAGCCAAGTCTCCGAGAGCGCTAACAGATCCAAGCCCTTGTCTATAATAAGTTCGTTTATGAGAAGCGATTTAGACGAGATTGATCTGACGTTCATTAAACCACATTTAACAACCCTACCGCTAGAACTATTTCTGTCTGTCTGAACTTTTATTAAGTTACTGTGTCTGACACCTAGGTCAGATTTCCTCGCATATAGTGCTTTAGACTTCAAGCGAGGAACACACACAGTTTCAATCTGACTAGGTTCTGAGGCTAGTAACTGAGCACACACAGGCACACACACACATGCACACACAGTTTCAATCTGACTAGCCTCTGAGGCTAGTAACTGAACAGATGGGGGCTCAGAGGTTGTGGCAGAGCAGCTCTGCACCCGGGCCTCAGTTCTGCATCGTCATTTGAGCCGGGCAGAACAGTTTAGAGCCAGGGCCAAATTCTTAGCCAAAAGGGATGTACCCGCCAACGTTGGGTGGATATCATCCGAGCGGATGAGACCGGGCTTTCCCCAAAAGGCACTCCAATTGTCAACATGAACAACACCACTTCGAGGGCACCAGCCAGACAGCCAGCGGTTGAAAGCCGAGTGTCTGCTGAATGCTTCTGCACTGCTAGTGCTAGGTAGGGGCCCAGAGAAGATGACAGTGTCGGCCATTGTGCTAGCCAGCTTGCACACGGCGGCGACTTGCAGCTTCAACACCTCGGACTGTTTCCGCCGAACGTCATTACCACCCGCGTGAATAACAATTCGACGGAAACGCTGCTTGTGGGTCATCATGAGCCTCAGATTCCCTTCAATATCACCAAGCCTGGCCCCAGGGAAGCACCGAACAGTGGCTCCTGGGATCTTAACACCTCTAACAATAGAGGAGCCAATTACCAGCGCATCAGCGACTCCATCGGCTCTCTCAGCAGCTCTCTCAGCGGCTCTCTCAGTGGGGCCTTCTTCCCCGCCCGGCCGCCGCGGGGGCGCAGCCGGACAGAGCGTCCCAGCGATTGTAAATGCTAACAGGAGGAGGCCCAATGGGGAAACTACCAACAACACGTCGCCCTCTCCGAACAGTCACAAAGCCATCACTATCCTGGTCTTGTCCCAGCTGCGGAGGACGGGCTGGGAGGCTAGGCTCGCTAGTTCTCCTCTGCCTTTCCCTAAAGCTGCGCTCCGCTGTCCCTGAGGATACGGCCTGGCTGTAGCTAATGCTAGCGCTAGCTCGAGACTCCAGTGCTCGGAGACGCAGCTCTAACTCACTGACCCTGGATTCCAGAGCTACGACTACACTACACTTCACACATCTATCACTACCCTCAGAGAAGGATCCAGGGTTTAGACTCGCCATATGGCAACTCGAGCAGTAAAGGATTGAGGGAGAGACAGCAGCCGCCATAGTAGCGAGTTAGCGGCTAGGCTAGGCTAAGCTAGGCTAGGCTAAGCTAGTACGGATCCGGGCCCGCACAACAGACTCCGAGACCAGACAAACAACCGCTACCTAAACCTCAGCTACAGTACAGCTGACTCGGAGTGCTTACACAGTTAGCTTGGTGTACAATACGTGGATTTGTAATGTGTTTGTTAGTGCAAACAGAGAGCAGAGTGATAGCAGTCAAGAAACACGCTCACCGGATACAGGAAATCACGTCACGACTGAGGACGTGCGTGTGTCACCTCGTACTCAGGGACCCAGATGTAGATTTTACCTGTGATGCAGGTCATTGTGTGGATTTATTTACTCCACAGGGCCTTTATCCCACCGCTGTCAGACTGTACAATAAGTCACTTTAAGTCAGTAATGCGGACGGAAAAAACCCTGCACTGCTATTGCCAGTCTGTCTTTAATTACCACTTTTTTATCGTACATAATTATATCCTGCACAGACTATATTTTTAACCATAAACATGTTTGCACACTTCTCTCATTTGCAAAAATCTGATTCTTCAACTCTCAAATGCCGACTTAGTAGAGACCCAATCGCTCTAAAAATGACCCCAATCTGAAAAACCTCCTTACCATTCTGTCCTTGTTTTTCCTCCCTCATATAATGTATTCACCGCGCTCATATGAATGACAACAACTGCATGCCTCACATCTCCTCTCGCAACATCCTCTAAAAAAATCTATGGCCGCTATTGGCACGGTATCGATTTCATGTGAACGGATTGCGCTCACCGGTGGAGGGATGTGACAAACGTAGCGGTAGAAATGAGTTTGATAAGTGCCTGTCCATTCTAGCTCCATTAATTCAGTACAATATGTCTGCTTAATGCTGTGTGCTGCCGTGAAAGAAGCCACTAATCATCCACAGCGGCTCCCGTCGGACAGGAACAACAGTGCGGCAAAAACCAGTAGGCCTACACTGCAAATAGTGAGGAACTATGAGGTAATAATGGCTTAAATCAAGGGGTTTTTTCCTCTTAATTTGAGTACATTCTGACAAGAAGAATTGCCAATGGGACAAAGCGATTACTGAAAATTCCGGACTATAAGCCGCTGCTTTATTCCTGCATTTTGAAGGGTGCGGCTTATAGTCAGATGCAGCTTAATTATTTATTTTTTCTGTGGCGCCAAATACATTTTGCCAACAAAATGACCAACAGAATTGATAAGTAGGTCTCAGAGGTCCTATTGTAAGTACGTCAATTATGTGAATGAAGCAAAATAACTAAAGTTTAAAAGTCCTCTATCTTTGTGTAATTTTTTCATATAATAAATAGTTTTTTGGTTCTTTTTACGGACAAGAAAGTGAAAAAGGCAACAGTAGATGTTGCTACTTATCTTTTTGCTTCACACTGAAAATTAAGAAAAACTGCTCAATTTTTACTCTACTCTTACTACTCACAGTAATAAGAACAAGATGAACTACTTTTTTCAATATTAGAATGTGGGACGGGTGCGGCTTCGAATCCGATGCGGCTTGTGCAGGTACAAAATTCAGTCTCTTTCTAAAATTTAGAGCCAGATGCAGCTTATCGTCCGGAAAATACGGTTGTCTTATCTCAAGTGCTGTTCCTTTTTTTCTCAATCCAACTGAGACATTTCTTGTATCTTTTTAAAACAACATCATTTTGCTCTGTCCCATTGGCAGATCTTTTTTTAAGGAGGTAAAAATGTGTTCAAATTAAGAAACATTTAGCCATATTTGAGCAATTTCTTACTTATTTTTCATCACTTTTTGCAGTGTCCCCACAACTCTCTATCCCCGCCTCAAAAAACCCGGGAGGGGGTTGGTCGTCTGATGTATTTTAAGAACATAATTTGAAGGGTCATTTCATTCAATCCTGTTTTGTGTTACCTCAGCTGTTGTCGCGATAAAGAAAATGCACCACACGCAGTTTTAAGCCACGGCCATGAGGACAGTTTTGAAGAGCAAACAGCAGGAAGACAGCAGCGAGTCTGTAAGGGCACAGACTATTTCAGAAAATGTTAAGCTCATATTGTTGAGGATGTGGCAGGGAAATAATTGATATTAAAGATGCCATAGGCAGCTTTTGTGGTGATGGTTTCAGCTATGTGAAAACAAATGTATTGGCGCCTGATGTTGGTCAATTTCCACTTTGGCATCTTCCACTTTAAACAAAATATCAAAAAGACCTGGGGCCGTATTCCTAAAGATTCTTAGTGCTAAAAGTTGCTCCAAGCGGCCAAATTCTAAGAATTTTCTTAGAATCTTGACCAACTCTTAGAATTTCCCCTAAAAGTGAGGAGTAGCTTCTAGTTAAGAAAAAAGCTATTCCTAAAGAATCCTAGCTCTTAAGAGTGCTCCTAAGGTGAGATCCCTTAAGAGTTGAGAGGTGGACTTTTAGCAACTTAAAAGTTCCCTAAGAGGACAAAATGGTGGACGGTAGAGGCAGGAGAAATATTCTATACACTGGATGACAGTGAATCACTAAAACGCTGCAGATTGGATCCTGCAGGAATCATGTTTAAAAGTCAATCATGTAAAAGTCATCATGTACAAATATACAGTTTTGTTTTATTAACAGCAATCCAGTTCAAAAGGGAGTGTGAAGAAGTTAATACTTTTAAACTCCCACCCTCTATTTATCATTCTAAATTAACTTAAATAGTGTGGTTGCTACAGCTTAGTTTATTCCATGGTGTATTTACAGTTATGCAACAGTGACATTCACAACATGCACTTGATTTTTTATTCTTATTTTTATTATCTCTTTTTGACTGTTGCACTGAGCCAAAGCAATTTCCAAGTCTGTGACCTCCTGTTACTTACGTTGGCAATAAAAATGATTCTGATTCTGATTCTGATTCTGATTTGTGTATGTATAAAATGCTTATATTAATATTTTTTCCTTAATTCCCTTTACGTCTTTCAGTATCACAGGCTTTACTAATCCTAATGTTATCATAATCATCTATATATAATTGCTCATGTTATATATCCATCCATCCATTTTCTTCCGCTTTATCCGTTGCCGGGTCGCGGGGGCAGCAGTCTAAGCAGAGACGCCCAGACTTCCCTATCCACACACACTTCCTCCAGCTCGTCCGGGGGGACCCCAAGGCGTTCCCAGGCCAGCTGAGAGACATAGTCCCTCCAGCGTGTCCTAGGTCTTCCGCGGGGCCTCCTCCCGGTGGAGGAGGCCCCGCACAGCGTCTGAAATGATGACTCATACCTAGCAACGGGGTCGGCCACGCCTCCTCACTAAGATAAGAGTTGTTGTCAATTCCTTGCTCAGAGTTCTCTAAGAGTGTTCTGGAATAACTTTTAAACTAAGACTCCTAGCTAGGAGTTTTTAGGTTAAGATAGGAGCTCTCTGAGAGGACTCTTAGAATCTTTAGGAATACGGCCCCTGGTTTTGACCTTAATGTGGACTAATTTTTTTTGTAGCTATTTCAAAATAAACTAAATTGTGGCTGTTGTGGTAAGAATATTTATAATGAACATCAGCGAACGCAGGAGGCGGGTGTTGTAGATAAAAATTGGGTGACGTCAACAATTTGCATCAAACGGGCAGGTTGTTGTTTGGCAAAGATTGTGGTGCTACTCCCCACGAGCTCCGTTAGTAGCAAAGGAGATGGCAAGGATAAATGCTAAATGCTAAAAGACTCACTCGGGCGCATTACATACGTAACGGTGAACTCGCGGTAAATGTTTCAATCTGGAAAAGGAGTTAACCTGTGGCACAGAGAATGGACTTTAAAGCAGCTCTACTTGTGTACAAGTCTCTCCATGGCCTCGCACCGCAGTATATTCGAGACATGTTAGCGCCATATGAACCAGCTCGGACTCTGAGGAGCACAGGGACTGGCCTCCTGTTAGTGCCCAGAGTCAGGACTAAACATGGGGCGGCAGCGTTTCAAGTCTATGTGGCCAGAATTTGGAACGGTCTCCCTGAGCTTGTGAGACAGGCCTCGACCCTGGCAATGTTTTAGTCCAGGCTGAAAACTGTCTTATTCAGGAATGCTTGAGACTAATCTGAAGCATTTATTTATTTTTTAAATGTTTGTTTCTTTTATCTTTTTAATACAATATGTTTTATATGTATATACACTGTTTTTATGTTTTTGTTTGTTTTTAATTGCTTGTGAACCACTTTGGGTTACACTGTATGAATTGTGCTTTATAAATAAATTTGATTGATTTGATTGATTGAACCCCTACCACCTTTTAACAGAGCTCAATGGAGCACCTCCAGACCTTTGTACGAAATGTAATTTGTACTATGGTGTGGTACGACCAGGCTAATTCAAGCTGCCTTAAAGCCCTGATTCCAAACAAATCCAATGCGAAGGGTTGATTAGTCTAAGTCCTCAGAACTTTAAGTTTTTGCTTTCTCAATATCCAGTTTAAAGCCAGAATAAACATTTTTGTGGCGCTCGGGTCTGAAAATATGCAAAAAGCCTTGGTTGAAACTGCCACAGCAAGCTTTGAAAATTTACTTTTTTAAAGAGCACTCCTCCAGATTATAATAGTTTATTTTAGTTAAAAGGGTAAAGTGACACATCTGAGTCTAAAGGAGCGGAAGAACCAGAGAGTACAACAATGTGAACAATTCAAAAACAGTTTGCAAAACTCAGACTCTCTGATCAATTACTCTACGCTTTCCAAAACTTTCACAAGTTGTTTCAGTCACTCAAATGTATTCCTCTGCAATGAAGCAACTATGGCTCTGACAATCCCCAATATCGGCAGATTTCACCCCCAATCAATGAGGAGCACTGGGACTGGGACCCCGCTCCCATCTCTGTGTGGAGTGAGAGACAAGTGCCCAAAAATAACAATTGTAAACCGCTTTGTGACTCTGGTCTGTGAAAGGCGGTATATAAATAAAGCTTACTTACTTACTTACTTACTTACTTACTTACTGGCCTCCTGCTGGTCCCAGAGTCTAAAACTACAAATGGGGAGTCTTCCTGAAAATGTGAGACAGGCTTCTTCTCTGACAAATGTTCAAATCCAGGTTTAAAACAGTTCTGAACAACTGCTACACAAAAAAACGTGCCTCGCCATGCTTATTTCTGTCAAACAGACATTTTGGCACACATGTAAAATTACAGTGAAGACCCGCACTTTCTGCCTACTGTGACATACTTTATTTGCAAAGAGAAGTAAGAAAAAAGGCAAGTGAAGTCTTTAACATCCAATATGTTTTATTGAATCTATTGCTTTGCAAATGTAAAAAGGGGATCTGTAAATATTCTGTACTTGAACAAACAAAGGAAAAGGCCACAGTGTTGAATAAGAAGCAGCACCGATGCAGAATCATTGCCTTGGTATTTGAATTAAATTATGACTAAATTGTGTATATAATGAAAATTCTACCAGGCCCTGTTCAGATTTACTGGTAGCATCAATGTTCTAACAAAGCTAACGGCGCAGACGGATCGATCTCATCTATATGCCAGTGTCTAATTTGATTGTGTAACTTGGATTAAGATCCAGGTTGAAATGGGTTGCTTCTTTTGTTCTACTCACTTGTTATTGTTGATGCAGGAGAACAAATAGTTGAAATGATTTTAATATTAATTCATTTTATTTAATGGCATCTTTCAAGACACCCAAGGACGCCATACGATAGATTAAATGTCACTCACAACAATAGAAATGCAGAATAAAATACAGGGGTCCCTCATTTTTTCGGCGGGTATATGTTTCCAAAAATGACACGCAAGAAGTGAAATCCTCAAAAACGCAGCAGGAGGAGATCACAGTAGCCTGGTTGTACCACACCTTAGTACAAATCCCATTTCATACTAAGGTCTGGATTTGCTCCATTGAGCTCCGTGAACAGGTGGGAGGGGTTAACTCCTTTTGCAGATTAAAACGATTGGATCTGAGTTTACCGTGACGTATGTAATGCGACCGAGAGTGTTGTTAGCATTTAGCATTTAGCCTAGCCATCTCCTTTGCCGCCATCGCAGCCCGTGGGGAGTAGCGCCACAATTTATTCTAGCGATGTTAGCTAAACATTCCTCTTGCTCCTGCTTCAATTTCTTTACTATCGCATTCTTCGCCATTGCCAAACTACAACCTGCCCGTTTGGCGCAAACTCTTGACGTCACCGGCACCGACCTACAACACCCGCTTTCCGCGCTCTCTGAGTAGCCGGTCGAAACACGACCCATTGTATTCGCTAACACAGGGACCAGACCCAGACGATACATGCACAGTAGTCTTTTCAACTAATTACAGCAGTGCACACAAGTTTAAATAACGAAAACTGTTGGTTACTAGCGGTCATAGGATGTTTTTGGAGTTTACACGTGGCAAAATTAGTATATAAAATTGCAAATACAAAATCCATGAAAAAACGTGGCCGCGTAATGTGAAACTTGGGAAGTCTGTCAATTGCATTTGACCCATCCTTTTAAGGCAAGAGTACCACCTGTCCAGAGCAGTGGTCGCTACTGCGCAGGACCCAGGAACCCAGATGTCGGTGCCTTCGGTCAGTACCTTTGCTCGAGGGTTTTGGCTTTTGGTGCATGTTTTTAATGGTAGGGGGTCATGTGGGTGAAAAACCAGGAGACCCAAAAATACTAAACTAAACTGCTAAATAATGGATTTAATAAAAAGTAATACAAATCAAGATCAAGCAATAACATCACAAAAAGTAACCAAACCGAGAACAAGGACAAGAACTGCCGAGGAATGACAATGACGGAACAAGCAGTGAAGGAAAACACAACATTTAAACACAAAACAAACAAGACACAGGTGATACACATGAGGGCGGGGCAGGAAATCAGGAAACAGGAAGTAACACTAAAGACACAGGGGTTTACAAGATGCAAAATAAAACAGAAGATAAACGTAAACCATGACAAGGGGAAACCGGAGCACCCAGAGGAAACCCACCCAAACGCAGGAAAAGGGTATAACCTTCTTGCTGTGAGGCATGAGCACCGCTGAACTCATTTATCAAACCTGGTGCTAAACTGTTGGTGTAAAGTGAAATAGCCCATACAAATGTTGTGCTTAATTGTACATAGGACATAAAGCAGATTGCTCCAATGTGAAGCGGCGCTAATCACTTTTGCACACACCCAAACCCTCAATAGATCTACCCCTTTGTGTTTTATGTCCGGCTTTAAGATAAAACTGTAATAAAGGGCTCGATAATTTCTCCGAAAAATAGAAACATGTGGCCAGTGGGGCTGTAATCACCACAGATGGGTGATTACGAGTGTGACTTTGAACCAGCCCCAGCACCGACGAGAGGCATATCGTGACAGAAACAAACTCATTCCCTTATTAGTGCCCGTCATTCCCAAACCGTCATTCCGACTCACACATTGGTGGCAGCTTGCGAGGTTTTTTTTTCCTGCCGGGAGATGAATCACGCTCTCCAGGCCACAGTGGGCTTCCTCTGCTGCATGTGAACCAGAAAGCCTCCAGCTGTTGCAGAGCTGCGAGGCCATTGGCTGCGTCCCTTTGAGCCACTAAGAGCTCATCAGCCAGCGCCATAACCCCAGTCATTAGACACCGCCGCGAAGCCCGGGCCCGCACCAGGAGAGAGACACACACACACACACACACACGTACACACTTTTACCAGCATGTGTGTGTGTGGCAGCAACAGCTCTGGTGGCATGGGAAGAAAAGTGTGTGGAAAACGTGAATGAAAGTTTCCAGTTTTTCAATCGAATGCCATGGTTTACTTCATGTATACGAATGATGTCGCACTCTACATGCATTAGCGCATTTTGTGACCCCGAGACGCTGCACATACAGTAAGTAAGTAATTATTCTTTATTTACTGTATATAGCGCTTTTCACAGACGCTTTATAATTGTTATTTTTGGGCACTTGCCTCTCATTCCACACAGAAATGGGAGCAGAGTCGCCAGTACAAGAGGAAAAGGCCAGACCTATTGTACAGATTTTTAGTGGTAGGGGAAACCGGAGCACCCGGAGGAAACCTACGCAGACACGGGGAGAACATGCAAACTCCACTCAGAAATGTCCTATTCTGACCGGGATTCAAACCCAGGACCTTCTTGCTATCCACTAAGCCGTGCCACCCAGTATTACTCATTCACTCTGTTCAAGGACTTGGTAAACTACTACTTGAGCCACAGCTGCCCTGGAGCAGACTGACAAGTGAGGAAACCGGTCTGCTCCATCAGCCTCTCCGACCAACACCAACCATTCTCTCTCACACCACACTCATCTGAAATGTGAAGTGTATTATTTGATTTGTTCATTTCTAAATCCTTTGGCGAGCTACTGGTGGCTCCTAACCCTAACAGTTTGGCAACCTTTACAACCTTTCATCCATTATGCTCCTTGTAAATGGATCGATAAGCCCAATGAATTTAAATATGCGCTGAGCTTATTTAGTTTTATAATCATTGTGTAATTTATCCAGTTGCATGGCTCCTTCCTGTGCAGCACACTGAGTTGCAGTTGTCAAAAAGTGAGTGATTGTGTTCTCCTCCAGCTGGGACATTGAGGAGCACAGGGACATACCTCCTGCTTGTACTCTGAGGAGCACAGGGACATACCTCCTGCTTGTACTCTGAGGAGCACAGGGACATACCTCCTGCTTGTACTCTGAGGAGCACAGGGACATACCTCCTGCTGGGACCTTGGACTAAGAGTTTCAGATTCATGCAGCTAAAATCCGGGACTTTGTGAATGTCTTCCTGAAAATGTGAGACAGGCTTCTTCTCTGACAATGTTCAAATCCAGGTTAAAAACAGTATTGAAGGAACTCTTTTTATAGTGTACTGTGATTATTCATGATTTTAATGGTTTGTGTGAGTGTGTCTATCTTCTTTTCTAAATATATGTCATACTTATTCATTACAAGAAAACACATCTAAACACGAAAACAACAACACACACAAAAGTACATAAAGATACACAAACAGAAACACATACAAAACAGCAAACCCTCAAACACCCACACAAATACACGCACGTCCTAGTTTTTTTTTACAAATTATTCACCTATAAACTTGCCTTGCCCGCGTGGATGCGTGTATGACCTGCTCGGATACATGTGCGCGGAGACGTGTAAAACAGCACGGACCTGGCTCCTGTGCGCGCTGCTGCATTCGTCACTGGCGTTTAATAAGTCATTAAGTCTCCCGTTCTCGCGCTAAATCACGAGCGTATTAATTACCCATGTTCTCATTAACCACAAATCCCCTGATGAGGATAAAACTCTCTCAAACATGGTTACTTGTCACAATCTCTCTTTCTCTGTCTGTGTGTGTGTGTGTGTGTGTGTGTGTGGCTTCTTCTCTGACAATCTTCAAATCCAGGTTTAAAACTGAGTGATTTTATCAGAAGAATTTTTAATGTCCATTCATTTATTCATTCATTGTCAACCCCTTTATTAGTCCATTTCTGGGTCGGGGGGGTAGCAATGAGAGCTCAAAAGCAACAGTCCCTGGCTGATCCACTGCAGGTGGTGAGTCCACAGGAAGATGGCTGCTCTGTCAATGGTGCCACAGCCCTGGTGTTTCAGCAGGAGGTTCAGGCAATGTGGGGTTAAGTGTCTTGGCCATGGACACAACGACATTAGTGGGAGCAGCTGGGTAGGTCATGTGATGGGCTCGAACCCACAACCTTCAAGCCTAAAGGCCAATGCTCTACCAACTGAGCTACTGAGCTTTAATGTAGTGTGATTTTTTTTAATGATTTGAATGCCTTTGCGTGCTTGTTTCTATCATGTTTTGTAAAAGGTCGATTTTCATGTCATGGGGTGGATTTTTTGATATTTTGTACTTGGTTTCATTTTAACTATCATTTCTCTATGGCTTCATTTTTAGTTTGACTTCGTGTTTCCCCTGTCTTGATTGTCTGCCCCGCCTTGATGTAAGTGAGTAAGTAATGTTTACTTATGTAGCACGTTTTACAGACCAAGGTCCCCCAAAGCGCTTTACAATGTTCAGATATTGCTCCAATCAATCCACACACGGCGATGACGGAAGCGAGTCGCCGAACACACTGAAGCATCAAAGCCCCTGATCAACACCATCCATTCACTCTCTGATTTACATGTATGCCTGTTGTACATGTTTATAGTGTTAGGGGGAACCGGAGCACCCGGAGGAAACCTACACAGGCACAGGGAGAACAAACTCCACTCAGAAAAGCCATGTTCCGACCGGGATTCGGACCCGGTCACCCACCTATGTTTCAGCTGTGTCTCTATGTGTCTATAATGTACCTGTGCTCCTCTCCCCTTGTTGCTGGTCCATTGTATTGTCTATGTCTTTGTTCGCCTGTGTTCCTGGTTTCTGAGGTTTGTTTTTTCCTGGACTTTAATTTGACTGTACATAATTAAATCATTATCGTTTGAATTCCTGCATTTTGGGTTCTTCCTTCATCTCACCCCACGTGACACATCAGGACTATTGGTCCTCCTAGCTGTCAATCATTCTGGTGAAACAAGACCAGAGAGTTTTTTCAAAAAGTGGGCGGTTCTTTCCAAAAATTTGGGAAAATCCTCTCATAAACCTGGAAGCACTTGAGTATGAACTGTGCTATACGAATAAACTTACCTTGCCTTGTGTGTGCGCCTGTGTGTCTGCGCGTGTGTGTGTGGGGTCCCGGGACGCACGATAGTTAAACTTAAACATATTTTTTCTCACTGTATGGGACAAACTCTCTCTCTCTTTCTTCTCTCTCTCTTTGTATGTGTGCGTGTGTGTGCAGGTGCATGTGCGTGCGTGCGTGTGTGTGTGGAGGGGGGTCCCAGGGCGCACGTGCATGGAATGAAAGGGAAGAGTGAATTAGCCAGTGCTTTGTGGTAACACGCGAGAAGACGGCGGGGAAGTGCGCAGAGTAGAGTCGGGCGCAGCAGCAGCAGCAGCAGCAGCATCAGTCGCAACAATTTCTCTCTCCTCCTGCACAGCTCCTCCCTCTCTCTCCCCCGCGCGCGCATCTGATCAAATCCCTCAACTTGGTCCAGTTCAGTTCACAGATTCGCATTCTGGGGAGTGCCCACAACTCGAAGGAGCAGTTTTGGAAGCATCCATAACGTGCCAGGCGTAAGGTTATCCATCCATCCCTGCAGCTCTACATCCCCAAGACCTTTACGCACGAAGAAAACGAAGTGGTTGTTGCTTGTTGTTGCTGTTTTTGTTGTTGTTGTTGTTGGTGTCGAGACATCATGGAGCGGAGGGTCAAGTGGTTGTCACACCTCGTGGCGCTGGTTTGCCTGCTCCAAGCCACCACCGCGGACTTAACTTGCAGGTCCTGTCACAGCGGGCATCTGTGGCGACTCAAGGAATTAACCACGGTGCGCTTTGGCGACGTTGGGGAAGTTTTGGCACGGAGCGGCGAGAGGAGCGCGGAGGAGGTGCACAAGCCGCTGGAGTTGAGCGGAGAAGTTGCAGGGTTGAAAGTGAGCGCGGGTAACGTGGGGGAGAGCGATGGGACAGGAGGACGCAGGGTGAGACGCGCGGATCTGCGATGGAGCGGGGAAGAGCGCAGAGGGGCCGCGGCGCAGAGGCAAGACGAGCTCAAACTCAACAGCTCCACGTTTGCCCTCTCTGGAGACTCGTCACACAACCAGGCCATGGTCCACTGGTCCGGACAGAACAGCAGCGTGAGTCCTCTGCTTGTTGTTTGTTATCACTCCCACTACAAATGGTTTTGGAGTCGACTCCCCCTTGTGCATTTGCTCATGTGTGCACAGCAGGTGTCTCCAACATATTTTCACCCAGAGAGCTTTATACTTTCCCGGGACGATTAAGGCAGAGAGTTCCTTTAAGTGGTCCTGGGGAAAAATGTGGGGATATATTGGGGTGAACGAGCCTTATATTGGGTATAGCCATTATTTATCATTGAATATTTGTTACTATAGTGCATAAAGTAAGTGCATTTACAATAATAAATTATGATAATAAATGATACAATCTGAAATATTAAGTGTATTATTTGATTTGTTAATTTCTAAATCCTTCGGCAAGCTACCTGTAAAGGGGTGGTGAGCTACTGGTGGCTCCTGAACTACAGGTTGGAGACCCCTGGTGTATAGTGTCTCATATAAAAGGCAAAAAGATAGAACTATCGAGTCTGAGTGTACTTACTACTTTTATATCTATAAAGTAAAAGGGCAATTCTATGCTTTCTAACAGCGCAAAATGAGCAAGTATGTGCAATAGAGTCCCATGCACGCAGCAATTGCAAACTCTGTGAATGTTAATTGCACTCTATTGCATAATTAGTCAAAGAAACACGTAGTCACATTAGAATAAACCATTAGAACAGACGTCAGGATCCAAGGCTCAGTTGTGGCTCATTTGACGACAGTGTCTGGCTCTCCGACAAATCTTAGGTATTCATAGTAACCATGGTAATGTTTTGTGTATTACATTTATAGGATTATATTTATATGAAAATGTTGATATCTTCTTATGTTCTGAGACTAATCTTGTTAAAAAATTCACACATTTTCACAATTTAAAAAAAAGCATGACGCCCACAGATTCTTTTTGTTTTTAAGTATGAAACTTTTTTGCTTCTCTCAGCTTAAAAATTATCCTGACCTCATTAGAATAACCGTTTGCAAAACAAGTTGTTATCATTGTGTTTATATATTATTCAGACATTATTTCTCGAACGTTAATATGGCATTTTTTGTCTTGTTGCATTCGGGCATTAGTCAAAGTTTAAGTTTGGAAGATTAGTTAAAATTTTCTTCTTGTATGAGTTCCACATAACACAATATTCTTTCTTTAGTTCAAACAGTTCAAACACACCCAATTACACCCATATAATTATATCTGTCTCACAATCACTGAATACAACATTTAGCTAGTGGATTTTGTCTGTCTTTTGATTTTTTTTTTCCATTAGTTTACAGCTCCAGTGACTAATACTAACTTTTCTTTCATCATTATTAGCTATGGATCGTGTACTTTCATGTGAATCCTTAATAAAGTCTAAATAAATACAAATAACGACTAATACAAGTTCCGCCATTGTCTGACGATTGGAAGCGTATTCCAGAATTAAAAACCAAACAAAAGACAACAACAAAACATATTTATTCAGATTTCTCTCTGCTCCCATCGGGGTTAGGACTTTTACGTCTTGCTGCTGCTCCTGTTGGTGTTTGAGAGGTCAAGTTCTCCTTTTATTACTTTTTCCCCTCTCTTTGCAATTCTGTCATCTTTGTTCACACAGAGAGGAACAGGCACAGGCCATCACACCTGCTTTATAGACTTTTTTTTTCGTTTTGAGGTTAAAAACTTGACTTAAAACTGAAATCTGGTGAAATAACAGCACACTGACTTTTTGGATGTACTTGCATTTACTTAATGTGACTGTTCCATGTGTTTTTGCTCCGTCTTACTGTATCCTTGCATTTTCAACCCACACCTTCATCCATCACCATGCAGAGATTGATAGCAAAGACCCTTCCACTTGAAACTCAACAAATGGACACCTGCTTTAAAGCTAGAGTACCCAAGATTTTAAGAAGACATTTGTAAGAAAATCCATGTACCTTCTTCCTCGCTGTAGTTATGGTTCAATCCTTAGTTTTCAGACACATATTTTTGGTTTCCATCAGCTTTTTAAATGAAAATGAGAGTACCAGGCCTCTCTCAGCCAATCAGCTCCCAAGTTAGATACTCCAGCTTTTAATAGAATCTATTTTTTGTTCCGTTTAATTCATGAAAACAAGGTTAGAGTCTGCATATCTTACTATATCCACTGCAGCGACAGAGACGTGACATAGCGTTGTTAGCACGGGTCATCTGGTCTGCTGGGGACGCACCTCATTCTCGTCTCATTGAACACATAATGAGAGGGTAATCAGTAGGTGATTTTGCTGTTTTGGACTCATTAATATTTTAATTTAACCCCGCTGGCTTCCGCAGGTGTTTCTTTTCTACATAAGTTCTCCACAAGTTCTAAAATGTGATGTAAAAGTACTGTATGTTCACAAATCACTCGTTTGTCGTTATGGATCATGAGGGAAACAGGCTGATTTACATGTTAAGATTAAAATCATTTATTTGTGGGGAAATTTCCAGTGTTGCATCACAAGCTACAAAACGGTAGGAATGAGGAGCACACAGAAAAGTCTATACTTTAGAATAAATAAGGCAAGGCAAGTTTATTTATATAGCACAATTCATACACAAGGCATTTCAAAGTGCTAAACAAAACAAGAAAGCATTAAAATCATAAATAATCACTACATTAAAAAGAAAGATAAAAATATAAAATCCCTCAGTTGTATGCACAGCTAAACAGAACTGTTTTTAACCTGGTTTTAAACATTGTCAGAGAGGAGGCCTGTCTCACATCTTCAGGAAGATTGTTCCAGATTTTAGCAGCATGAATCTGAATTAAAATTAGTTTTACAATATCATCTCGATCAAAACTAGACGCTGGTTGAGTGCACCTGTAAATTAGGGCTGTAGCAAGGATCAACGGTTCACAACTAATCTATAATTATGATTGGTATTTTCTTCAGTAAAGTAAAGTAGTTGTGTATTTGAAACTTTGATACTCTGCAGATACAGTGACAGATATTCAGAACATCAATATTCACAGTTTGAAAGAAGCGCACGCAAATACACAGATAATACTTTACTGATCCATAGATTCACTCATCCAGAAAGCTTGCAGTTTAATGTGCAATTTAGCAGAAACATGTCTAGTTGATTTTTTTAGTTTTTTCAACCTTATGTAGATTTAGAGCCAACAAGTAAGTCAAGTTTATTTATATTGTGCATTTTACAGACCACGGCCACCTATGAATGTTAGGACAGACAAGTAAAACTCAAACATCAAAAGAACAAATGTATGAATATCAAAATAAAACAGGGTTGAAATAGATCTACTTAAATTCCACACCATGACACAACCTGAGCTAACATTGAAGCCATATTAAACATAATGCACCTTATTTTCTGGACCACTTGGCCTGATGTGCCATGGTGCACCTGTTTGTAGGCCGCACCATCATTTTTAAATTAACTACAAATTGTCCACATATAAGCCGGACTTAACTATAAGCCGCAGGTTTTCATGTAATGTAGCAGATAGACATCTGTTTTAACTGGTGTATAACAGTTTAACCGTTAGCTTCTATGTCTGTACTTATTCACAAGCCTATTTTGACCACAAACAAGTGTTGTATTTGCCATTACTGCAAATGGCAAATAAATGAATCTGAATCTGTATAGAATAGCTACTCAAACTTACATAATATTACTAATACATAATACCTAATATTTTGTAAACAAGGTAATAAATCTAACTTGTCTTTAAAAAGAACCACAAAAAAGAATTTTAACTCAAGCCAAAACAAACCTTTTTGAATCACACATTAGCCGCATCGCTATACATGTATAGGCTTTTTTTTAGTTCAAAAAACCATAAAAAGTAGTAGCTTATAGTCCGGAAGTTCTTCTATCACTATATTTGTAGATTTCCATCACTTCAACTTTGTTTTGGTACAATGTATAGAAAATATTCTCTGATCTTTCAACACCACAAATACTTAACTGTTATACATATACACCTATTTTTTATCAATCAATGAATCAATGAATCGGTATTAAAACTCAAAAGGATAAAACTCGGCTAAAAACGGCTACAAAAAACTGTTTTCAGCTTTTAGATTTAAATAATCTCGCCAACGTGTTCCTCTTCACGGATCATTTCTAGTCAAATCCAAATGAACTCAGTGAAGTCATCTGTTTCCCGAGACCCTGTGTGTGATCCTCTTCAATAATAATTTCACTTGTGATTTTACTAAATGTGTTTTTACCGCTTCATTCTAAACGCTGGTGTTCACCTTTTCACGAACAAGGTGTGAGGGTCAGAACCGTCACGGCGTCTAATTAGAGAGAAAACTCTTCTTTCGTCCTTTCATTTCAGTCGATGTGAGGTCCGTCTCATCTCTATCGCTTGTTTTCTGCTTTTGCAAACAGCTCGAGCGCCCGTTTCACTTTGTTTTCCTTTTATTACAGACATAAAAGCAGATAAACATGTCTTTTTCTCATGTAAAAATCGATGCAAAAACACGTTCTATCCCCGGCGATAATCTCCACCGCCGTGCTCCAGCCGTTTGCTTTATATTTTAATTAACACGGGGAGAAGATGTTTTTTTTTTTTTTTTTTTTGCGGGAGAAGAAAGTGAATTGATAGCACGGCTCTTGTCTTTTTATTTCGTGTCAAAATGCAATTAGTATGGACTCAACAAAACGTATCTGGGTTTTACTGCTGTGGAGATACACGGGATGTGTCTCTATAATCTCAGAAAATCCATGAAAATCTGATGGAATTACAGTAGTAGAGTGAAAGAGTTCTGTGACTGGTGCTTGGTATTATTATTATGGCAGATATCTTTATTTTAACTGTTAGACCTAAATTAGCAAGAGATCCCAGATTAGCAGGATGAGAGCCCAGATTAGCAGGATGAGATCCCAGATTAGTAGGAGGCGATCCCAGATTAGCAGGAGGAGATCCCAGATGAGCAGGATGAGAGCCCAGATGAGCAGGAGGAGATCCCAGATGAGCAGACGGAGATCCCAGATGAGCAGAAGGAGATCCCAGATTAGCAGGAGATCCCAGATGAGCAGGAAGAGATCCCAGATTTTCAGGAGGAGACCCCAGATTAGCAGGAGGAGATTCCAGATTATTAGGAGGAGATCCCAGATGAGCAGGAGGATATCCCAGATGAGCAGGAGGATATCCCAGAATAGCAGGAGATTCCGGATGAGCAGGAGGAGATCCCAGATTAGCAGGAGATCCCAGATGAGCAGGAGGAGATCCCAGATTATCAGGAGGAGACCCCAGATTAGCAGGAGGAGATTCCAGATTAGCAGGAGGAGATCCCAGATTAGCAGGAGATCCCAGATGAGCAGGAGATTCCAGATGAGCAGGAGGAGATCCCAGATGAGCAGGAGGAGATCCCAGATTAGCAGGAGGAGATCTCAGATGAGCAGGATGAGAGCCCAGATGAGCAGGAGGAGATCCCAGATTAGCAGGAGGAGATCCCAGTTGAGCATGAGGAGATCCCCGATGATCAGGAGGAGATCCCAGATGAGCAGGAGGAGATCCCAGGTGAGCAGGAGGAGATCCCAGATTATCAGGAGGAGACCCCAGATTAGCAGAATGAGAGCCGAGATGAGCAGGAGGACATCCCAGATTAGTAGGAGTTGAGCCCAGATTAGCAGGAGGAGATTCCAGATTAGCAGGAGGAGATTCCAGATTAGCAGGAGGAGATTCCAGATTAGCAGGAGGAGATCCCAGATTAGCAGGAGATCCCAGATGAGCAGGAGATTCCAGATGAGCAGGAGGAGATCCCAGATGAGCAGGAGGAGATTCTTGCCGACACCGGAGGGTCTACTGACAGTGGTGGTTCAAGAGATTCAAGATCAAGATGAATTAATTTTGTATGTAAAGGTACATTTGTCTGTGATCCAGGACATTTAACATAATCTATGGGCGTTGGTCGATCGCTCCTTGTGGACCAATGGCTCAGTGTGTTATAGTTGCATTTACTGTGTTTGATTCTTTGATCTGTGTTGGCAAATCGACAACTTTGCAAAGTCCTCTGCGTGTATGCGTGGATAGGGAGGTCTTGGGATAAAGGCAACGGATAAAGCGGAAGATGCACATGTAGGCCTAAAGACATGGATATTTTTACTTTTTTCAATAATTAGCATTTTAAAACATCCATCCATCCATTTTCTTCCGCTTTATCCGTTGCCGGGTCGCGGGGGCAGCAGTCTAAGCAGAGACGCCCAGACTTCCCTATCCACACACACTTCCTCCAGCTCGTCCGGGGGGACCCCAAGGCGTTCCCAGGCCAGCTGAGAGACATAGTCTCTCCAGCGTGTCCTGGGTCTTCCCCGGGGCCTCCTCCCGGTGGGACGTGCCCGGAACACCTCCCCAGGGAGGCGTCCAGGAGGCATCCGGAACAGATGCCCGAGCCACCTCAACTGGTTCCTCTCGACGTGGAGAAGCAGCGGCTCTACTCCGAGCTCCTCCCGTGTGACTGAGCTCCTCACCCTATCTCTAAGGGAGCGCCCAGCCACTCTGCGGAGGAAGCTCATTTCGACCGCTTGTATCCGCGATCTCGTTCTTTCGGTCATTACCCAAAGCTCATGACCATAGGTGAGGGAGGGAACGAAGATTGACCGGTAAATCGAGAGCTTTGCCTTTCGGCTCAGCTCCCTCTTTACCACAACGGTCCGATACAGCGACCGCATAACTGCGCACGCTGCACCGATCCGCCTGTCAATCTCACGCTCCATTCTTCCCTCACTCGTGAACAAGACCCCGAGATACTTGAACTCCTCCACTTGAGGGAGGACCTCTCCACCCACCTGAAGAGGGCAGGGCACCTTTTTCCGGTCGAGCACCATGGCCTCAGATTTGGAGGTGCTGATTCTCATCCCAGCCGCTTCACACTCGGCTGCAAACCGTCCCAGTGCATGCTGCAGGTCCTGGTTCGTTGGAGCCAACAGGACAACATCGTCCGCAAACAGCAGAGATGAAATCCTGTGGTCCCCGAACCGGACCCCCTCCGACCCCTGGCTGCGCCTAGATATTCTGTCCATAAATACAGTGAACAGAACCGGTGACAAAGGGCAGCCCTGTCGGAGGCCAACATTCACCGGGAACAGGTCTGACTTACTGCCGGCAATGCGAACACAGCTCTGGCTCCGGTCATACAGGGACCGGATGGCCCTCAGCAGAGGACCCCCGACCCCGTACTCCCGGAGAACCCCCCAAAGGACACCCCGGGGAACACAGTCGAACGCCTTCTCCAAATCCACAAAGCACATGTGGACAGGTTGGGCGAACTCCCATGAACCCTCGAGTATCCGATGGAGAGTATAGAGCTGGTCCAATGTTCCGCGACCGGGACGAAAACCACAGCCGTTTTAAAACAGTTGAACGATAAATAATTTCTACATAAATGTTTTAATGTAGTCTACACCAATGCATTAAGAGCAGCCACGGTAAGAGTAAAGCGTTTCCTGTGATTTTCTAATTAAAACAACTTGTATATTAAACACTAGAAGAACCAACAATGGAATCAATCTCATTTTTACGATACCAGCAGGAACCAAACCATATCGGTTATTTCCAAACTTATTTGTTAAACGTTCGCAACTCTATCACAGTTTGATTAGGATTTTTTATAATAAATTGGTAAATGTTTCATGTGATACCATAGAAATATAAATATATACCAATCAGTGTTGGGGAAGTTACTTTTAAAAATGTGTTGTTACTTTTGTCTTAATTTTGTGTCACTGTTTTTATTGACTACAGTCTATGCTCTCCACTAAACGCTGTCAAACCAAAGAGACGCTTCTAAACCAGACTGTCATTGACTTTGCATTGAAACTGGATGCAACCAATGGTCCAGTGTGATTGCCCCTTAACCCTTTGAACCAATGCGAAGCTGTGAAACCGATTGAGCCAATGAAACGCTTCGACACACTGACACAGTTGATGCTCAAAGTGAAGCAGTGGGTGCAGAGTCCGAGCCACTGACATGTTTATGACATGAGCGGCTGTTTTGATACACGCTCCAACGCAGTGTGTTGAAATAGTTTGCTTTGGGAAGAACGACACATGCCCCAGAGCCACTTGTTGTTTGCCCATCACTTAAAAGTAATGTTGCGGCAGAAAATCAGAATCCTTTTATTGCCATGTGAGCAACAGGAAGTCACAAACCAGGAAAGTGCTTTGGCTCACGGTGCAAACAAGTTAAAGCAGAATAAAAACAAGAAGGAATGCATAAATAAAAATCTACATACATTTCTTCAGTGTATGTTTATGTCAAAATAAACTGCTTTACATTACTAAATGATTGATAGTTAAAGCATTACATTATGTGTTTTGTCTGTTTTTTTTTTTTTTTGCATTATATGATTTTTATTATTTAACTGCATTTAATTACCTTGTTTAATCACCTGTGCGATTGCCTGAAATAAATGAATAAAAGAAAAAAAAAGAAAAATACCATCTAAGATTTAGAAATCTATGAATGATCTACAAATCTGCAAAAACTTGAAAATGATCGTAAAGTCATAGTGGTGTAAATCCATTCCATCCCCAGTGATCCATCTCAGAACAAGTTTCAACATCTGTCTCTCAAGTTTCCTGCGTTTATTCTCCCATCCAGAAGTCCTTTTCCAATCTGAAGGAGACAGGAGGCGGAATTTAATACGTGTTGAGCTTGGGACCGGCCCTAAGGGAGAGGATCCAGAGCTCACTCCTTCCTCCAGGGCAGGACTAATGCTCACCTCAGACTCAATTCCACCTTTCTCCATCAGATTTTAAACATACTTCTGGACAAGATGGACAACTGTATTTGAATCTTGTTTTGAGGTCGTAGGATGAGGCTATAATACAGGACATAGTAACTTTAATTGCCGTTAAAGTTACATTTTGGGGATTTAAAGGGTTTGGTCATTCATTTAACTCCTTTAATATAGCACATTTCATAAACAGGTAGTTTCCAAAGTGCTGTACAACAAGCAACAAAAACATTGAAAAAAACACACATATATGTAAAAATAAAAATAAAATAAAAAAACAAAATAAAAACAAAAGGAATACAATAAAAACACATGTAAATATTGAGCTGATTGGTCCAGACAAAATTGCATCCTCATTTTCAACATTTTAAGGCAGATTTCCAATTATTGGCCAAATCCAGCGTACCACTCTGCTGTGATGGGAGACCACAGTGGGGCGGCTGCGGCTGTAAAGTGCCAAACTGTTGTTGTGTCCTTAGGCAAGACACTTCACCCACATTGCCTAGAATGAATCTGGTGTGTGTGTGAATGGTTGGTGGTGGTCACAGAGATCAATTGCACAGGCCGGTTGCCTCGCTTCTGTCAGTGTGCCCCAGGGCAGCTGTGGCCACATAAGGCGTTTATCACCACTGTGTATAGAGTGAAAGAGTAATGACATGTGAAGCACCTTTGAGTGTCAACAAAGCACTATATAAAACCAATTATTATCATTATTATTATACTTTTACAAGTCTCTTTGCGCAGTGCCATATACAGTCACATGATAATAACCAAAGCGTAAAACACCAATCACCCTAAAACATGCATTATTCCCATTTCACACTCCGAACACTCTTTTCTTGCGGCTGTCGTTCCTCGTTCGTCTTTCCTCGCCGCGAGCATTACCTATGCAGAGCAGTGTTTGTGAGCGGCGTGTAAATAAATGTGCATGAGTCAACACTGCATGTGAAAGGGATACTGATAAGCGCCTCGATGCTCTTAATAGTTAGCCTTAAACTCATTTACTGTCGTTTCTTCGCCTGCCCACGTCGCGGCAGCGCTCCGCCGCAGATAGTATTCAGCTGTAATTATGAATCATAAAGCCGTGGCCACCGGAGTCACATATAGCAGCGGTTTGAATGGCACATTAGGGGTGAAAATACATGCAGAGCAGAGGATAGTATAGTAATAAGAGCCAGGAGCAGAGGGAGTCTTAAGGCGGTATGCATACGACTGTTCGTCATTATGAGCTTGATTATAAAGAGCCTGCAGTGAGGACATGAACTCTGGATGGATGGAGATGTTTTATTACCTGCGTTCATTTAACAACAAAACTCCCTGAGCAGTCGATTGGACAGCTTTTAGTTTTGCAAGTGTAATTAGATACAGTAGATAGATAATGATAGATATATATCATTATATGATAGATGGATAGATACAGTAGATACATAGAAAGTGATGGATAGATAATTATAGATTATAGATAATAGATTGACTGATAGATAGATAGAAAGATTCTTATAGATTGCTGTAGGAGAAATAGTCCAGAATACACATTCAGGTATAATATATACGGCACGGTGGCTGAGTGGATAGCACTCTCGCCTCTCAGCAAGAAGGTCCTGGGTTCGAATCCCGGTCGGACCAGGGCCTTTCTGAGTGGAGTTTGCATGTTCTCCCCGTGTCTGCGTAGGTTTCCTCCGGGTGCTCCGGTTTCCCCTACCACTAAAAATATGTACAATAGGTCTGGCATGTGCCTCCTGTACTGGCAACCCCACTCCCAAAAATCACAATTGTAAACCGCTTTGAGACTCCGATGTGCAGTGAAAAGGCGGTATATAAATAAAGCTTACTACTACTACTAATATATTATATATATATATATATATATATATATATATATATATATATATATATATTGCACTGGTATAAAATAAGGATATTGCAACAATGCATGACACATGGAAACAGGTTGGAATCAGGTTGGCAGTGTTCATTAGTCCTTAATGTTTGTTGTACAGTCTGACAGCAGCAGGAAGGAAAGACCTGCGGAACCTCTCCTTCACACATCGAGGATGAATTAGTCTTTCACTGAAGCTGCTCTCCAGAGCAGAGAGAGTGTCCTGCAGGGGGTGACAGTCATGGTCCAGCATAGATGTTAGTTTGCTCAGGACCCTCCTGTCCCCCACCTGCTGCACTGTGTCCAGGGAACAGCCCAGGACTGAGCTGGACTTCCTGATGACCTTGTCCAGCTTCTTCCTGTCCCTCTCTGTGATGCTGCTGTTCCAGCAGACCACGCCGTACAAGAGGCTGATGCCACCACAGAGTCATAGAAAGTTTTCAAGAGTGGCCCCTGCACTCCAAAAGACCTGAGCCTCCTCAGCAGGTAGAGGCGGCTCTGGCCCTTCTTGAAGAGGGCGTCTGTGTTATGAGTCCAGTCCAGTTTGTGGTTCAGATGAACACCCAGGTACTTTTAAGAGTCCACTCTCTCGATGTCCTTTCCCTGGATGTTCACTGGAGCTGGAGCGGCAGAGTGACGTCTGCGGAAATCCACCACCATCTCCTTGGTCTTCCCCGCGTTGATGAGGAGGTGGTTCCGCTGACACCAGTCCACAAAGTTCTGTATAACTCCTCTGTACTCTGCGTCATCGTCCTCGGAGCTGAGTCCGATGATGGCAGAGTCGTCAGAGAACTTCAGTAGAACACAACCGTCCGTGTTGTGTCTGAAGTCCGCAGTGTAGAGGGTGAAGAGGAACGGCGCGAGGACAGTCCCCTGGGGGGCCCCCACACTGCAGGTCAGGACCTCAGACACAAAGTCCCTGGTTCTCACATGCCCCAGATTGTCTTAAGATGAAATGAAAAAAGATGCAGGACCAAACTTTTAACCCTTTACAGTTGGAGGGCCAAAACTAATACATAAAAGCCATCAAATCATGTATTGTATGTCCTACTGAAAGAGAAAGGGAAAAAGTGGGGGAAAACTTTTCAAAACTTTGAGAAAAAGCTAAAAAGCTTGAAAATCCTTGGATAATACCTCCAGCTAAACGTCTCTGCTGGAGAAAAGTTTGTGGCAGTGAAAGTTGGAGCGGTGTTGAGCAGAGCTGAGGAGGTGGACAAAGAGGCAGTGACAGATCTGAAGAGCGCCCCCCGCTGGGCCTCAGAGCAGCAGCACTCATCTGTCACAGTCTTCCCGCGTCTGTGAGAGAGACGCACACAATCCAGGTTACAGCAGCATTATCAGCATCTAAGGATTGTGTGTGTGTTTTTTTACAGTTGTATTTTGAGTCAGTGAGCATTTTAATTATAAGTGATTTTGGTAAGGCAAGTTCATTTGTATAATTCAGTTCATACACAAGACAACTCAAAGTGCTGAACACAAACAAGAAAAGAAAGAAAATCCGGTCGAAACATGTGGCGTGTTCTCCCCATATCTGCAAAGGTTTCCTCCAGGTGTTCCGGTTTCACCTACAACTAAAAACATGCACAAGAGGGAAAATCCTCCACCTGAGCCACTGTCGCTCCAGTAGTATTAGTAGTAGAAGCCTGTCCCACGTTTTCAGGAAGACTTTTTCAGATTTCAGCTGCATAAATCTGAAAACTCTGCCTCCCCATGTTTTGTTTAGTCCTGACTGGGCACCAGCAGGAGGCCGGTCCCTGTGCTCCTCAGAGTTAGATCATGTGGCTAGTCGGTCGTTACGCAGGTAATCAACACAGCTCTGAAAAATAAACTTAAGTCAAACTAAGTGAAACTACAGATGTCTGGATGAGATGCTGGAGCACGAGGAGCAGCTTACATGACCTGTTGACAGAACCCTGGACGTGGCTCACTCCCGCAGAGTTCCCAGCAGCGGAGACGGAGGCATCGGAGGCTTCATGGAAAAGGTTATAGTCTTAAAGCAGCCGCGCTCTCTCTCTCCGGGGGCCTCTGGCATTCTGTGTGGACGGATGTACGACATGAAAGGACACAGTATTTACATTCGCAAATGTCAGATTTGATGTCCAATAGAGCGGCGAGTATTGTCAATCAGAGGAGCGTGTTTGGGTTCGGCTGTATGGTCTTTTTGGCGTCTGCTTGTATATGAGATGGCACAGGAAATCAAACAAGGAACCGGCATCACAAGACAAATGAACAGGCCTAAAAATAAGTAAATTATATATACATTTTCTTTAGATTTTTATGATATATTTATTTAAACGTATTGGTAATTTCTGTCTGATAATGTATTGTAATGTATCCATCTACAGTATTTTTAACCTGCTCAGGGACTACAGGTGTAAATTATCCCTGCTGCCACAACCTGGTACCATGCATCGCTAATGTTTATTGTACACTGTCCTTGTAAGAATAAAAACCATACCATATTTTATTGGTGGACACAATTAGCATGTACTTTGGGGGAAATGATAAAACAATACATTTGATTGATCTATAATATGATTTGAAAAGTTAAGAGTTAAGTACATGCAATACAAATTACTGATGAATACAAATCAGAAAGTAAATTTCAACCCCCAGAGCTGTCAATTTGAAGGCTTTCAGTTTTGGATGCGTCACTACTCACCGTATGTAGATCTGTGGTCTTTGTGGCCATAATCTTTGGGATTATGGACTGGTGGGACTGAACAGTTTAGAATTGTTCAGACTTTCTTATACTTGCATGTAATTTATGAATCCAGACTCCTAAACCGAGCTCTTGGAATAATCAGTAACTCTTCTGGCCACTGGGAAAGCTCTGTTCCAGCTTCTTCCCTCTGTTCACTGAGAAGCAGGACATCTGGATTTTCTAACAGCCCCTTTGTACTAACTGTTATGAGTTTAAAGAAAGCACTTTATTGATCTTGCACTTGTATTGAAACTGTTTTTGTTGATTAATTCCACAGCAACGGTTGTTTTTTGTACTTTTTAGCTTGTTTTATTCCTTATATTTGCCTGGTACCACTGGGGACTTTTGCACATATATTCCAATATGGTTTTACTGCAAATGGCAAATAAAATTAATCTGAATCTGAATTGTGCTCTTATCTCAAACAATGAAAAAGCGTACAATATGTAATAGTGATGGCAAGGACTGCGATAACAATATTTATAGTGTTATTATTTCCTCAACAAAGAAATCAGAAATCGAGTTGTTGCTGCTTCTCCAAGTTGTGTTTTGTTCTTTCCAGTTACTCAACCAAGACTCGAGCAGCAAATGGAAGTCTATTTGTCCATATAATTATGTACAAAGTGTCATTGTAGATGCTTATATTGTTGGATGGAAATAAAGTTCACACTTATGTTATTGCAAATGAAATAGACAGCCTGCTTTTTGAGTGCGCTAATAGCTTTGGAATCAGCACCACGGACAGCTCCCTCACCTACAGCCTTTAACGCAGTGTTTTTACCCCTGAAAAGCACTTTGGGAAACGCATTTGGAGCTTTTAAAAGTCTCCTCGGATCGATCATTATCTGCTTCTTCACAATCCACAAAGTACCAGTCTTTAAATGAGGCTCTATGAGAAACTGTGAGCTGTAGACCAGAGGTAACCGCCCATGGGTTATAAAGTAAGCTTGTCATTAGTTTGTCGTGTCTATTTTGCATAAAGTTGGCAAACTTCAAGATGATGTACAAGACGTCTAACTTTTATGATGTTGCCATGATTGATTTAATCACTTGGTGTCGAAAAGCAGGCTCTGTGTGCGTCACTCATGTACTTGGCAGCCACTATTTTGCATACATCTGCAAGTTTAGAATTTAAAATCATGCATTCGGGAAGTTTATATCAAACAAAGGTCTTACACGATAAGGTTTGTTTATTTGTTTTTATGTAGATCCCATTAGAGACTGAAATATCCAGAAGCTATTCTTCCTGGGGTCTCATCAATGTCTCGTTGGCTTGAAAAAGGAATGTACAAGAAAATATGCTAAAACAAAAATACATTAATGTTGTGACAAAAATGCAGTATTTCATTTTACTTGTTTAATGAAATGAAATATCGGGAGAGAGAGAGAGAGAGACACAGAGAGAGAGAGACAGACAGATGGAGAGACAGAGAGAGAGAGACAGACAGAGAGGGAGAGAGACACAGAGAGAGAGAGAGAGAAAGAGAGAGAGACAGACAGAGGGAGAAACAGAGAGAGAGAGACAGAGGGAGAGAGAGAGAGAAAGAGACAGACAGAGGGAGAGACAGACAGAGAGACAGACAAAGGGAGAGACAGAGAGAGAGAGAGAGACACAGAGAGAGAGAGAGAGAGAGAGGGAGAGGCAGAGAGAGAGACAGAGGGAGCGACAGAGAGAGAGAGAAAGAGAGAGACAGACAGAGGGAGAAACAGAGAGAGAGAGACAGGGAGAGAGAGAAAGAGACAGACAGAGGGAGAGACAGACAAAGGGAGAGACAGAGAGAGAGAAAGACAGAGGGAGAGGCAGAGACAGAGACAGAGGGAGAGACAGAGAGAGAGAGAGACACAGAGAGAGAGAGAGAGAGAGAGAGAGAGAGAGAGAGAGAGAGAGAGAGACAGAGAGAGAGAGACAGACAGAGAGGGAGAGAGAGACAGAGAGAGAGAGAGAGAAAGAGAGAGAGACAGAGAGAGGGAGAACAGAGAGAGAGAGACAGAGGGAGAGAGAGAGAGAAAGAGACAGACAGAGGGAGAGACAGACAGAGAGACAGACAAAGGGAGAGACAGAGAGAGAGAGAGACACAGAGAGAGAGAGAGAGAGAGAGGGAGAGGCAGAGAGAGAGACAGAGGGAGCGACAGAGAGAGAGAGACAGACAGAGGGAGAAACAGAGAGAGAGAGACAGGGAGAGAGAGAAAGAGACAGACAGAGGGAGAGACAGACAAAGGGAGAGACAGAGAGAGAGAAAGACAGAGGGAGAGGCAGAGACAGAGACAGAGGGAGAGACAGAGAGAGAGAGAGACACAGAGAGAGAGAGAGAGAGAGAAAGACAGAGGGAGAGGCAGAGACAGAGACAGAGGGAGAGACAGAGAGAGAGAGAGACACAGAGAGAGAGAGAGAGAGAGAGAGAGACAGAGGGAGAGGCAGAGACAGAGACAGAGGGAGAGACAGAGAGAGAGAGAGAGACACAGAGAGAGAGAGAGAGAGAGACAGAGGCAGAGAGAGAGACAGAGGGAGAGACAGAGAGAGAGAGACAGAGGGAGAGAGAGATGGAGAGAGAGACAGACAGAGGGACAGAGAGAGAGACAGAGGGAGAGATAGAGGGAGAGAGAGAGAGCTCCTGACTTTACTCTAAAACAACATATTGTGCTGACAATTAAAGTGCCGCTTTAATTAACCAAGTTTGTCCAGGGGTCGACAACATCCTTAAAAAACCTGTGTCCATTTTGATTCACACCACAGCTACATTTGTTTATAGAATTTGGTGACACAATCAACAACAAATGTCATTGTAAACACACACAGTTACCAACATGATTCCAAAGGGTCTGAGCTTCTCAAAGAGGTATGGCATGACTGTATCGGTGGAGCTGAAGTCGGCCGGATGACACTGTGAACACATTTCATTTTAGCTTTTCTAATGCCAAAGGACCACACACAAGGACACAACAGGCCACCTTTGGCTCGCGGGCCTAGGTTTGGACATGCCTGGACTAAACTCTAGGATCCTTAGAGTGAATGTTGGTCAGGTCGTCTTGCCCTGTCTCATTTCACACAGAAATCTCTATACTTGTCCTAAAATACACGCATCCTCCTTTAAGGGAAAGTCATAATTTTGCTTTCACTTTGAAGCTTTGTCTATAGAAACAGTACAAATTGAGTAAAACAGGTGAATTTGGGGCCTTCTTCCCCCACGAGCCCGTTAGGCGGTCCTCATAATGCGGTCCCCGTTGGAAAGCATTACCACCTCTTCTTTTCTATCTGATTATTTACACTTACATAATGATATAATTTCCACTTGTGTTTTCTCATAGCAGCCCACTCGCTCTATAGCCTCTTCGTCTCAACGCAAAGTGGAGAAATCAAGCCGTTATGCTGTCTTTATTATAGAGGGGGAAAAAAACCTCTGGTATACTCGAGCGGCAAGTGGCTGGGAAAATTGTAGACAGATTTTATCTTTTGTGAGGAAAAAATTTCTCCAGACTGTGACTGACAGGTGAGTTAAGGGAATAGCAATGCAGTTTTGTGGTCTTTGAGTTGTCTGCGTGATATGAGGAAAAGTTTTATATAAATTTACATAGCACTTTTCATTCTCCATTGGGCGTTTTTTGTATCAAGACATTACACCGGCTTCCATAGAGCAGCGGAGACTACTTCAGACTTTATAATAGTACTGTGTTGTTTTATTCCAACATCCGAGAGTCAACTTTGTCCTTCTGCAAACGAACATTGGTGATAGAATATAAGGTGATAAAGGCTTAAATCCAGAGTTCTCATCTTGATTTGAAGATTTGCCATCGGGACAAGCAGTTTAGTTGTATTTCAAGCAGCAGTGGCAATTTATTTCTCGTTCCAGGGAGAATTTTCTTGTCTCTTTTGAAGAAAGACATTTAGCTTCTGCCATTGGCAAATCTGTTTAAGACGGACCTGATTTTTCTGATAATCATTTAAGTGTTTGACTGTTTGATTGGAACTTTTTGCTTGGAACTACACACACACACACACACACACACACACACACACACACACACACACACACACACACACACACACACACACACACACACACACACACACACACACACACACACACACACACACACACACACACACACACACACACACACACACACACACACACACACACACACACACACACACACACACACAAGCACACACACATACACATACACAGAGAGAGGAGCAGTGGTTAGAGCTTGTGCTTCACTGCAAAAAGGTCCTGGGTTCAATTCCTCCTCCAAGCCTTTCTTTTAGGAGTTTGGATGTTCCTCCTGTGTCTGCGTAGGTTTTCCTCCTGGTGCTCCGGTTTCCCCTACCTGTAGAAACATGTGCAATAGTTCGCCATAACACCTTCCCAAACCCTACTGCCCACCCCCCTCTCCCCCCTCTCTCTCTCTCTCTTGGGCCAAGTCTCCCCTGAAAAATGAAAAAAGACATTAATTGGAACTATCCTGGTTTAATGTCAATAAACACAACAATCAGTTCACAATGAATAATCTTTACATCTTTAGATCCGCTTTTTCAGACAGAAATGTGAACGAGAAAACCCCCAGCCAATCAGCTCTCAGTGTGTAAACGATAACCCATCCATCCATCCATCCATCTTCTTCCCCTTAATCCATTTCTGGGTCGGGGGGGTGGCCAGAGATGCCACCCAGTCCACAGAGCACCAGCCCCTCACTGATCCTCCTGCAGGTGGTGAGTCCACAGGAGCTGAGATCTTTCAGTGGGGGCTTCAGGCAAAGTGGGGTTAAGTGTCTTGCCCAAGGACACAACGACAGCAGTCATCAGTGGGAGTCGTGAAGTAGGTCTTACGGTGGGCTCGAACCCACGACCTTCAGGCTCAAAGGCCAATGCTCTACCAGCTGAGCTACTGTTGCCCCCGTAAACGATAACAAGTTTGCTAATAACACAATAATAGACAGCATCACATGAAACACGATGGAACATGTCACAAATTCAATACAAAACATAGACGTAAAAATCGCCTCATAAATTGTCCAATAGAAGGCACTCCGTCAACAGGAGCATAAAGCCCTGCTCTGAGTGCCATTCCGGCCCCAGTGCAGCCTGGGATGTGATTGACACTTTGATGTGAGTAATGCTGATGGAGACGATGGCCTTACAACCGACGGCAGCCGCTTCACAAATGGGATTCCTCGCTCACATAAGCCCCGGCGATCTGCTTACCACAGCCTTTATATATATGGGGACTGGGGCCAACACATGGGGTAATGTGGGCCGGGATGCATATCAAATAGTGACCGTTAAACTATATTGGATCTCGTCCCATATTCATTTTGATTTAGTGAATTTTAGGACCCTCATCCAGCCTCGACAATGCATCCTGTAGCGCTACTATAGGGTTAGCCTCTGTCCGGAGCGATTGCTGATGCTCAGCTTGGTCAGGACCGGAGCTGGCGGGTTTGACCTTTTGTGCATGATTGTAGTGGTAAGGGGAAACCGGAGCACCTGGAGGAAACCTATATGCAAACTCCACTCAAAAGGACCCTGCCACCATGTCCCGCCTGGAGATTAAAATCTAGGGTCGGTAGTCATGTTTGTTTTTGTTCCTTCTTGTATCTTTGTGATGTCTTTATGTGCTTCTGATTATTTGGCTTTGTTTTGTTGTTTGGGGTTTTGTCTCTTCATCTGTAGCACTTTGAGGTTTCCTGGAAATGTAAGGCGCACTTTAAATAAAACGTATTATTATTAATATTTTAATGTTTTGTTAGAGGTGTTCCGATTGGGATTTTTGAGGCATCATTTTACATTTTGAGTATCAGAATCCTTTGTATTGCTTTGTATTGTATCAGGAAGTCACAAACTAGGAATTTGCTTTGGCCGATCTGCAAACTCAAATCTCCTCCCTCCCACTGTCAAACCCAAGCACCGAACCTTGAGGGGGACGGAGCATTTGCCATCTCTGCTCCCACTCTCTAGAACTCTCTCCCCCTCTCGCCTCAGAAAGATAAGATCAACTTTATTGATCTCACACTGGAGAAATGTACATGGCACATTAAGCGTCGATAGAATCACTCAGATTGTGCAAGACAGAAGTGTGCAACAGGTTAAGGTTAAGAAACTCCCACTCACTAAACTTCTTCAAAAAATCACCTCTTCCTCCAAGAATACAACTCTTAGGTTCAGCCTTGAACCCTTCTCTGTCTGAATGTGTGTGTGTGTGTGTGTGTGTGTGTGTCCTGAACTGTGAAGCATATTTGAGTTCTTGAAAAGCGCTCCATAAAACCAATGTATTATTATTATAAAAAAAAGTGACCAAGTTTGGATTCAACCACAACTGGGCAAATATCAAGAAGAGATGTGTTTGAAGTTCAGAAGTTAAATATAACAAAAACATCTTTACTTTAATTTCTAAAAACATGTTTTTTTTCATTCATATGGTTGTTTGCCTGAGACAAAACCTTTAAAATGAAGTATAATATGCCATAGTATCCCATTACCATCCATTCTGTAAGTTACTGTGATCAAGATAATTGGGAATCATTTCAGGAGGCACTAAAAATGATCTCGTGGGTCGGATTTGGGCTTTTGGATTCGAGTTGAAATCTCTGTCTGTGTTAAAATCTCTCCCCTCTTCAGCCTCAAATGGACAGAGGGCGATTGCGGCACTCAGTCCCATCTCTGATCAGCCGCCGCATCGAGTGGAGACGTTTTAGTGTCACAAATTGAATTCCTGGGTGTCTGTAAAACTGCTGCAATGTGTCGCAAAGTGGAAAACATGTGGGTTTTTCGTTTTTTTCTCCCTTTTTTCAGCCCTGGGTGAAAGAAGCAGAGATGGCTGTTCACGATTGGATCTCAAAGGTTGTGCCACTGTTACTCAGATTAACCACAGCCTTTGTGTGGGTTGTTGTGATGTTGTTTAAGGGTTATTCTGTGCAAAGTTAAGTTGTGTGATATACAATTTGGGTTGAAATGGTGTAGTTTAAGGCAAGACAAGGCAAGTTCATACGCAAGGCATCTCAAAGGGCTCAACAAGAAAAAGATAGAAACTGTCACTTAAAAGAAGAGTTATAGACGAATTCTTCATTTAAATATTGTCAGAAAAAGAGCCTGTCTCACATTTTCAGAAAGACAGTACCAGATTGTAGCTGCATGAATCTGAAATGCTGCCTCCACATGTTTAGGTCTTACTCTGGGCACCAGCAGGAGACCAATCCCTGTGCTTTTCAGAGTCCCAGTTGGAGACCAGTCCCTGTGCTTTTCAGAGTTGCAGCAGGAGACCAGTCCCTGTGCTCTTCAGAGTTCCCGTTGGAAAGACACAGGCAGAACTTCTCAATAGTCTTAATGAGCTGTTAGATTGTTTTTACCTGTATATAGTTTTTGAGATGGATTGATCAAGGCCAGGTCTGTATACTGTCCTTATGTGTCTGTCTATCTAACCATTAGCCAGGTTCAACATGGAGCTTTCAATGAGGAAGAGGAAGCAGTTATTTTGTTTGCGGCAAAAGTAAAAATAAGTAAAATGTGTACCATATGTGCGGTAACAGAGTCTATATAGAAAAAAATGCAGCTACGGAGACAATCTTTTCAGCTTTATTTGCTTATTGTTTGCCGAGGCATTTAGCACCATTCATTGGATGACACATCACCCTGATATTAAGAAATAACCTTGCATGGCCATGTTGAAATTAACCTTGGTCTATCCCAACAAAAAAATCTGCTTTCTTTCCCCTGAATAGCTTGCGCACACACACACACACGCACACACACACACACACACACAGTTTAGTTTCCAAAGCCGCAGTATTAATAAGTCATGGTACAACATTAGAAAAAAAGACAGGATGTAAGGTTTGAATGACGGCTTTCATTTATAAGTAACTGGATGGTCAAGTTCACACAAAAAAGTCCTTTATGTGGGATGCCAAGGTCTGACTTCGTTGCCAGATGCTATTGAACATGGTGTGAATATGGAGCATGCCCAGGCTGTAATAGAAAGTGACAAGAAAATTCTGAAGAGACAGAAGTGAAAAACTGGCTCTCTAATGTGACATTCATTTCCATAATTAACACTAAACCTATGCATTTAACAAGGGACAGACACATACTGAATTTACATATGTGCCCATATGTTGTATTTGTCTGATTATTTGATGTTTGTAATGTCTGTTTTTTATGTGTTGCATATGGACAAAACAAGGGAAGACATCTTTTGAGCCATCATGAAAGGCAAACTGTGGGTGATTCTCCAAAATATTCTCAAGAGACCGGAATTTACAAAATAAAATCAACCACCGAGTTACCGCAAAGTCGCACCATGATATACAGTAAATATTATGAGACCACGTTGCTGTACATACAAGGCCAAAACCAAATAGATATAAAAGAGGACATTTAATGACACTGAATACATAGTGATACATACATACATAACAGAACAGGGGAGATGACTGAGAGAGAGGACCATGGAAGTTTCTGGGTCTTAGAATGAGCCCTGCCTGCTACATGTTGCATAGAGAGTAGATGCACCGACCAAGAGCCCTGACTCGTCCATCCCAGCTCTCTATATACTGTCCGTGAAGTCACTCTAACATTACAATTGCACTAACTTTACTCTCAGGTCCTACTGGATTGGTCAAGGGGGGTCAACGTGGACATCAGATAAGGGGGAAAATCCTTACCAACACTTTTTTTCTACCCAGATCCCGTCAGACGTCTGAAGCTAAGCAGTACTGTGATAGGAGAGCTCTAGGACCACCAGGTGCCACAGTGGGGCGGCTGCGGCTGTCAAGTGTCAAATTCTTCGCCCACATTGCCCAGAATGAGTGTGTGTGTGTGTGTGTGAATGGTTGTCTGGCTTTTGTCAGTGTGCCCAATGGCAGCTGTGGCTACTGTTGTAGTTTATCCCAAAGAATACACCACTTACCACCTTCAATTTATTTATTTTGGACGAAAAGATTATTATCATTTGGGATGTTATAGGAATAATTTGGAGTGTCCAAAAAAGCGCTATATGAAACCGATACATTATTATTATTATTATTAGAGAGATTTGGAGACTTTTAATGTTGTATATTGTCTGTTTCTTGCGTCTTTTTTTGTTCTGGACTACAAGTCTTTAATAAAGCTATCTATCTATCTATCTATTTATTTATTAAAGATTAGACAAAAAATAATTACAGTTGCAGAGAGAACGTGACTTGGCTATCCTCGCTGCAGCTGTTCCATCTCCTGAGACAAAACGTTTTATTCTTTGTGCTTTTCCGGCGACATTTGAGTCCTCCAACAGTTGTGAAATGTCGCTGTCACTGCTCTTTTTCTGCGTGTGTTGTTAGCGCCTGGCTGAAAAGCTTATTTGCACTTGTTCTTCATGTTCTTCAGGCGAGCGGAGACAAACAGTTGGTATCGGCGTTCATTTATTTGTAAAAAAAATCAAACATACTTGAATTTTTCACAAGCCTCAAATGACAGTGATGAGCCATCTGGAGCAGGGGGAAGAAATGTTCTATAACCACAGCAAGAAAACAGCTTTCTTACAACTTTAACTGCAACGTGACGGCTCATAGAACACCGTCAATTAAGAGTTTAGTTTTCTGCTTTTAGTTTTTTTCCCCCAGATTCCAGCTCAAAGCATCTGCTGATAATAGTTTATTGAGTATTTTAACACCGACTTATTGATGTGTATTTAACCAGGAGAGTCCCACAGAGTTTTGAGAATCACTTTTTCTTGAGAGTTTTACAGTAGGAGGCTTTTGTATAAGCTTTTAATAATGGGTAAATACTAGGGCTGCACGATATGAGTGTTTAGTATTGCGATAACAGTATTATTGCGATATTTTTGTCGTTCACCTAAAATTGCAATCTGCATTGAAACGCATGAGACAAATAACAAAAAATAAGCACAACATTAATGGCATTTAAATGCATATATTTATATACTTTTTTGTTTGTTTGTTTGTTGTTCTTTTTGAATTTTGATGTGTCGGTCCGTTTTGTTGTCTTTAATAAAGGAGAAAAATATTAAACACAGATATTTTCGATATGGATATCACACGCACCAATATCGCGATAACAATATTTTTTCAATATATCGTGCAGCCCTAGTAAATACTATACTGACACAGGGGGAAAACAGTTCATTAACTCCTTCCCTGCCATTGACGTCTTTTTGTCTGGTCATTTTGTTCAAACTTCCCTCTACTTGACTGGGGATTAAAGAAGAACAAAGGCTAGAAAGTTGTCAGTCCAGTCTTTCAGAATCTGGTTTCAGATTTCACATAGTCATAGTAAACAAGATTCTGTCGGTCTTAAAAATCAGTGAAAATCCTCAAAAATTGCAGGAAGTCAACGAGTTAAACGAGTGACGATATGAGACTTCAGTTGTATTGACAGCTAAACACAGGGGTGCTCACACTTTTTCAGCATGCGAGCTACTTATAAAAGGATCAAGTCAAAATGATCTACCTACTACAAAAATGCTAATCATATATTTATTTCAAAAAATATTCTTTATACCTACAATGTATGTTTATGTACATGCAAAACCGCATGAGCCAATATAGCACAACACAACACAATTATCTATGTACATTTTTTGTCATTACCCGAGTTTACTCTGATGACTTGCACTGAATTGAATCGGCCAGGGATGCATAGTCCGGAAAATTGGTGGTAACTCGCTGACAAGTTTGTCGTGGTTTAGCTTTCCTGAACTGAGCGCGGTTGTTTGCGCATGTGCAGTCACCTAAGTGTCAGTAAAACATTACTGAGTAAAACACAGATGTCATTTGACTGTGGTGCCATGTCCATGTGCCATGCCTGGTTTTTTTAAATACAAATATTTCCCCTCCTCCGTTTATAAAATAATTTGCATCCACACATCTGCGTTATCAATCACATTCGTAACATTCCAAACATGTGCGTCTCTTACGTCCTGTCCTG
Organism: Knipowitschia caucasica; assembly: GCA_964034765.1. NCBI lineage: Eukaryota > Metazoa > Chordata > Actinopteri > Gobiiformes > Gobiidae > Knipowitschia > Knipowitschia caucasica. The sequence continues at coordinate 42,857,467 of OZ035825.1, forward strand.
CGTTGGGGAAAAACACAGAAGTGGGCGGAGCTTTGATGCAGAGGTAACGGCACTTTTACAGTCATAGAAGACACTCAGAGTAAAGAGTAAGACGTATGTTTACAAGCACTGACCCCGTCCTCAGCCCTGGTTTAGTCCTGGTTTAGTCCTGGTTTAGTCCGGGTTTAGTCCTGGTTTGGTTGTTTTCGAGCGTGAGTCCCTGCGATCACTTTGCTGCTCTCTGATGTGGAGGATGTTCGCTGCTGCGAGCATCTCACAGCGAACAGTTTTTAAGGTAGTATGATCCATGCTTCAGTGATCAGAGGAATTTAGGGGGGTACTGTGGCGTGCGAGAACGCAAAACTCCGGTTATCTCTGACTACACACAAATGCATTAACGGAGTTTTCAAAAATCTCCACTTTGCCCGGAGTTTTTTGTATATATTCGTTTAGAATGTGTAATTTTTTATTTATTTAATGCGATCTACCAATACTACCTTTGCGATCGACTGGTAGATCGCGATCGACGTATTGAGCACCCCTGGCTAAACAGAACTGACTCCAACACTGACATTTCCCCACTGTGGGACGAATAAAGTTTAATTTATCTTATCTTATCTTGGGTAGACCATGGAATGAGAAACTACTCTCAAAAGCCGCTCAAGGCCCGCCTCTTATCAGTCTGAATACATCCTCTTTCTCTTTCCTTTACGTTGTCAATACACAAACAAACAGATCGCCTTCCGTCTCATTAGGAAACATTTCATCCACAACACAGGTGCCAATCCATACATTATTTATCGTTCAAGCTGCAAACATGTGGCCACATTGCTCCGCCGCCTTCGCCTTCTACTCACTTCCCGCCGCCGGCTCCGCTCTGCTGGATGTCCCCGTGTGTTTCCTGAACCCGGATCACTCGCTGGGACTTTGGCAGCTCGCATCTGCCTATAGAGACGTCTCGCAAAAGAGTCTCACGGGGGACGCGCGAGACATCTGGAGGTACAGTTCTCGCTCCAGCTGCTAACGTCGTAGCGCATTTAGCCTGCGCATGTCATTAGCGTGTAAAATTAGCATGTATCTGTTGCGCGGAAGCTTTGATCGCTCCTGCCGCTCTCCGTGTGGTGGAGCTCTCAAGGCTTCTCCGGGTTCTTCAAAGACCATTCAAAAGCAGCGACGGTAGAAGTAAGAAGGAGTACGGTGTTAAAAGGAGAGGGCTTGGATCCGTGGGGACGTTTTCAGAATGAGACATGACGGTTTAACATTCTCAAACTGTAGTGCAAGGACTTTAACAGGTCTGGCTATAGCAGTATTTCTGTAGATATACAATTAGATGTATTTTTGTATAGGCGTCAATCACAACGACGTCCATAAATGTCCTTAATCACTCTCGTAGGACCCTCCTGCATCAGCAAGGAGCCACCAATTATGAACTTTTTGGAGAGTTTAACCATGTTACGATATTGTCCCCTCATCAAGAATAGACTAGAGATAGTTGGGTTTTGATCCATTCATTTCTGTCACAACCATGTAACTCATGCAATCTCTGAAACTCTGAAGTTCTAATCTTCCAAAAGGAAAAATGGAAAGCCTGGCAGAAACTACATACAGTTTATACTGTATGTTCCCGTACTTTTCATGTCACAGAAGTAAAGGTTTGTTTTGTTATTGTCGCTGCTAGTTTTGGCTAGAAATTTGGTTCTTCACATTAGCATTCAACAAAACAAATTGAACTCCTCCCTCTGGTGGTAGCATAGGTAGCCAGAATACATACTTTAAAAGACATACATAGGTAAAAAATGTGACTGAGTACTCAATAAAACAATGTATTTGTATTAAACCACTGCAAAGACATTAAAATTCTTTATATTATTGTAGTTTCTAAACATTATTAACCGTAGTGATTCAGGTTCTGCTCTTTATAACTTGACTATGAACAAAAACAAAATCACACCATATTGTTTCTCCAACGGCCTGTGGCGGCTTGACAGAGCGCGCCGTATTCCAGGGTAGATCGCTAATCTCTCACGGATTTGATTGTCTGTGAAATTAGAAGTAATTAAGAGAAGTTTTGTGCTTTCCCAGAGGTGGAAATGGCACAAATGAACTGTCACAATGTTTTTCTTGAAGTAAACTGAAATATTAATGCAATATACACAAGTCACAGAGAAAATTATTTACCAACATTCAGTGGTGGCTCCAGAGAAGGGTCACACTCTTCTCTCCACAAACGGTGAGGACAGAAGCGAGACGCCAAACACACAACACCATCCATTCGCTCGTTACATTCAGACCTATTGTGGAAGTTTTGAGTGGTAGGGGAAACCGAAGCACCTGGAGGAAACTACGCAGACGGGGAGAACATGCAAATTCTACTCAGAAAGGCCCTGTTCCGACCAGGATTCGAACCCAGGACATTCTTGCTGAGAAGTGAGAGAGTGCTAGCCACACAAAAAAATTGCAAAATATATCCAAATTTGAGCACATTTTGACTGCCTTAAAATAAGATTTGACAATGGGAGAAACAAAAATGATCGGTAACACTTTACATTACGGGCCGGTAAGTCCATGGTACTTACAGTGGTACTTCTAGGTACTTACAGTGGTACTTCTAGGTACTTACAGTGGTACTTACGGTGGTACTTACGGTGGTACTTACGGTGGTACTTACGGTGGTACTTACGGTGGTACTTACGGTGGTACTTACGGTGGTACTTACAGTGGTACTTACAGTGGTACTTACAGTGGTACTTCTAGGTACTTACAGTGGTACTTCTAGGTACTTACAGTGGTACTTACGGTGGTACTTACGGTGGTACTTACGGTGGTACTTACGGTGGTACTTACGGTGGTACTTACGGTGGTACTTACAGTGGTACTTACAGTGGTACTTACGGTGGTACTTACGGTGGTACTTACGGTGGTACTTACGGTGGTACTTACAGTGGTACTTACAGTGGTACTTACAGTGGTACTTACGGTGGTACTTACGGTGGTACTTACAGTGGTACTTCTAGGTACTTACAGTGGTACTTCTAGGTACTTACGGTGGTACTTACGGTGGTACTTACGGTGGTACTTACGGTGGTACTTACGGTGGTACTTACAGTGGTACTTACGGTGGTACTTACGGTGGTACTTACGGTGGTACTTACAGTGGTACTTACGGTGGTACTTACGGTGGTACTTACGGTGGTACTTACGGTGGTACTTACGGTGGTACTTACAGGGGTACTTACGGTGGTACTTACGGTGGTACTTACAGTGGTACTTACAGTGGTACTTCTAGGTACTTCTAGGTACTTACAGTGGTACTTCTAGTGGTACTTCTAGGTACTTATTGTGGTACTTACAGTGGTACTTCTAGGTACTTACAGTGGTACTTAGAGGTACTTATTGTGGTACTTACAGTGGTACTTCTAGGTACTTATTGTGATAATTCTAGATACAGCTGTAACTTAGTAATTCAAGGATACTACAGCATTATTCCTATGTAGTAAATGTGGTACTTCTACATACATACATACAGAGGTCATTTGTAGGATTGTTTGACTATAAAACATAAAACAACATTATGTAAAACAAACGTCTTTATTAATATGGAATAAGTAGCACAGAAAGGACAGTATAAATACATTTAATGCATATTTCAAAACAAGTTTCAAGGACAAGGGAAACACTGCAAGAACTAGGTACCCAACCCAAGTAACAAGAATTACACATTACCAGGTACTTACCAGCCAAGTACCAGGTACTTACCAGCAAGTACCAGGTACTTACCAGCAAGTACCAGGTACTTACCAGCAAGTACCAGGTACTTAACAGCAAGTACCAGGTACTTAACAGCAAGTACCAGGTACTTACCATAGGGACTGGCCCATAATAAGACAAAGGACTTTAACATAAGTACCAGTGATAACACCAGTAATTATACAGTAAGTACCAGGTACTTACCATAGGGACTGGCCCATAATAAGACAAAGGACTTTAACATAAGTACCAGTGATAACACCAGTAATTATATAGTAAGTACCAGGTACTTACCATAGGAACTGGCCCATAATAAGAAAAAGGACTTACCCATAAGTACTAGTGATACCAGTAATTATATAGTATACCATGTACTTACCAGCAAGTACCAGGTACTTACCATAGGGACTGGCCCATAATAAGACAAAGGACTTTAACATAAGTACCAGTGATAACACCAGTAATTATACAGTGAGTACCAGGTACTTACCATAGGGACTGGCCCATAATAAGACAAAGGACTTTAACATAAGTACCAGTGATAACACCAGTAATTAGTACCTGGTACTTGCTGGTAAGTACCTGGTACTTGCTGGTAAGTACCTGGTACTTGCTGGTAAGTACCTGGTACTTGCTGGTAAGTACATGGTACTTGCTGGTAAGTACATGGTACTTGCTGGTAAGTACATGGTATACTATATAATTACTGGTATCACTAGTACTTATGGGTAAGTCCTTTGTCTTATTATGGGCCAGTTCCTATGGTAAGTACCTGGTACTTACTATATAATTACTGGTGTTATCACTGGTACTTATGTTAAAGTCCTTTGTCTTATTATGGGCCAGTCCCTATGGTAAGTACCTGGTACTTACTGTATAATTACTGGTGTTATCACTGGTACTTATGTTAAAGTCCTTTGTCTTATTATGGGCCAGTCCCTATGGTAAGTACCTGGTACTTGCTGTTAAGTACCTGGTACTTGCTGTTAAGTACCTGGTACTTGCTGGTAAGTACCTGGTACTTGCTGGTAAGTACCTGGTACTTGGCTGGTAAGTACCTGGTACTTGCTGGTAAGTACCTGGTACTTGGCTGGTAAGTACCTGGTAATGTGTAATTCTTGTTACTTGGGTTGGGTACCTAGTTCTTGCAGTGTTTCCCTTGTCCTTGAAACTTGTTTTGAAATATGCATTAAATGTATTTATACTGTCCTTTCTGTGCTACTTATTCCATATTAATAAAGACGTTTGTTTTACATAATGTTGTTTTATGTTTTATAGTCAAACAATCCTACAAATGACCTCTGTATGTATGTATGTAGAAGTACCACATTTACTACATAGGAATAATACTGTAGTGTCCTTGAATTACTAAGTTACAGCTGTATCTAGAATTATCACAATAAGTACCTAGAAGTACCACTGTAAGTACCACAATAAGTACCTCTAAGTACCACTGTAAGTACCTAGAAGTACCACTGTAAGTACCACAATAAGTACCTAGAAGTACCACTAGAAGTACCTCTGTAAGTACCTAGAAGTACCTAGAGAAGTACCACTGTAAGTACCACTGTAAGTACCACTGTAAGTACCACCGTAAGTACCACCGTAAGTACCACCGTTAAGTACCACCGCTTAAGCATCTACCACCGTAAGTACCACCGTAAGTACCACCGTAATGTTACCACCCTAAGTACCACCGTAAGTACCACCGTAAGTACCGAATGACATGCTAAGTACCTTACCCCGGGTTGGCAGCGAACAGAGAGGGGACGTTGTCGAACACACGGAGTAGTTGCACAGCTTGGACTCTGGTGAGATGAGCCAGTACTGGCTCTGCGGCTTGCGGCAGTCCTTCCGCTCCAGTGTCCTCTTCTTCCCCATCTGGTACTCGGACATGCTGCACAAGAAGCGACGCGACAGGGCCCACCCGTTCTTTCCATTCCTTGAGAAGGTTTACATGATATGTCTGCTTCACCTTCTTTTTGTCCGGATGGTGAACCTCGTACGTTACTGGGCCCATTTTGCGGATGATAGTATAGGGCCCTTGCCACTTGGCCAGCAACTTGCTATTAGACGAGGGAAGGAGAAGAAGAACCCTTTGGCCCGGGTGAAACTCACGATGCCTTGCCTGTTGGTCGTACCAGGTCTTCTGGCTTCTCTGGGCCTCAGTGAGGTTGTGGGTTGCTTCCTCCTGGTATTTCACCAGCCGTTCCCTCATCTCCAGCACATATTGCACGATACTCTGGTCACTGGCAGACTTGGCAGGACTCTCCCATTCCTTACGAAGTAAATCCAGTGGACCCTGGACATCCCAGCCATAAAGTAGCTCGAATGGCGAAAAGCCTGTAGATGCCTGGGGAACCTCGCGGTAGGCGAAGAGCAGAAATGGCAACCACCGGTCCCAGTCCTTGCCCGTATCAGCGACAAACTTCCGCAACATCTTTTTAAGCGTCTGGTTAAAGCGCTCAACCAGGCCATCTGTTTGGGGATGGTAGGGCGTCGTCTTAATGGCAGAGATTCCAAGCTGCTGGTGGAACAGATGCATAAGACGTGATGTAAAATTGGTTCCCTGGTCAGTTAAAATCTCATCAGGTAGGCCTACTCTCGAAAAGAACTGCACCAGAGCGCGCGGAACCGCCGGGGTAGTAATAGTACGTAACGGAAACGCTTCCGGAAAACGGGTCGCATAGTCGGAAAGAACCAGAATATACTGACACCCCGTGCTACTCTTAACCAACGGTCCTACAATGTCCATAGCAACTCGACGAAACGGAGTGGATATGACAGGGAGCGGTTGAAGGAACGCACGGTCGCATTTACGAACGGAACAACTTTTTTGACAAACGGGACAGGTGGAACAGAACTTCTGTACGTCTGTATACATAGAAGGCCAAAAGAACCGAGAGCTGATGCGCAGATAAGTTTTGTTTCGTCCCAGATGACCGGCCCACGGCAATGTATGACCAAGGTGCATCACAACAGGCCGACAGATTTGCGGTACAACCAAACGTTTTACCCCATTCTCAAGATTGTACAAAACATCATTATCACTAACAAAGCCTGCTTTAATGTCACACACCGGTAGCTTTCCTACTTTAGCAAACACAGATTTAAGAGTACAGTCATCTTTTTGCAGATCAGAAATGTTACCCGGTATTTCCCATAAGTCCTTGTGCACAGTGTCCTTATCTGGCTGCTTAGCTACCAGCCGCTTTTCAAACCGACGCTGACGCCTTGACTTTTTAGGCCCCTTTGTACCTCCCTCAAAAACACTGTCCTCAAAACTCGCAAAAGGCTGAGCATCTGAGCACTGGTTCTGTGGCTTTAGCGCATCAACCACCTGCAGACCATGGTCAAGGCCAGTGGGTGATTGTGCTTTTGTTTGAGCCTGGGCCCTCGTGACCACAGGGCATGACAAAGTCTTTTTGACACTGGTTGTGTTATCATTGTCCATCAATAAGTCCAGAAGAATGGGCAAGTCACAGCCTAGTAGGGCCGGAACGGGGAGACTGGCCACAACTCCGACTGTCAATAAGTAAGTCTGTCCATCAATAGCTACCGTTAGCTCCGCAGTAGGGTAAGGGTGCTTGTCCCCATGAACACAAATAATGTCCTCACACTTGCCATATTCCAAAGCATTAACAGGAACAAACTCTTCACGGACTAGAGACATAGAACTGCCGCTATCCAACAATGCTTCAATTGTTTGTCCATTAACAGTTACTGTTTTGTAGCGCTTTACCACTGTCGCATTCTGTTTCTCAGACCGTGGAACATAGCATGCCCCAGACAACTTAGCCTTACGAATGGGACATAAAGACGCTTTATGGCCCAGCTGCTGGCAATAAAAACAAATCAGCTCCTTACCAGTTCCTTGATGTATGCCGGCCGGACTCGGGTTACCTGCTGTCACCGTTGGACCCTCGCGGCGTGGAAACCTTGGTGGTGGAGTTGGTTGACGTGCTCCTTTCCTGGCGTTGATGTACTGCTGGGTCAGTTTGGCAGCCGCTAGCCCCTCCTTCGGCTCATGCTCCATCACCCAGGTTCGGATATCGCCTGGGAGGACGCGTAGAAACTGCTCCAGGATGATGGCGTCTCCAATCTCCTCCTTGGTGTGCTCCTCCGGTCGGATCCAACGACGATACAGACCCTTTAGCCGGTGGTACGTTTCTGCCGGATTTTCACCAGGCGGAACAGTGGTGGATCTGAATTGCCGGCGGTACGTTTCGGGTGAAATGTCAAACTTTGCGAGGAGTGCCTCCTTTAGATCCGGATAGGAGTGTGCACTGTCCTCATCCATTGCCGAGTAGGCCTCCAATGCCTTCCCGGATAACAATGGCACCAGCCGACACGCCCACTCATCATCTGGCCAGGCCCAAGTCCTTGCAATGCGCTCAAAACGTAGTAAATAATTCTCAATATCCTCACCGGATTGATAGGGAGGGATCTTGGGGTCCCCGTAGGATCGAGCGTCTTGGCGCCGTGACTGGCCGCCATCCCCACTTGGCCTCCGGTCCGTTGGAGAAAAACTGGGTGGCCGCTGCCTTGGTGCTGGGGTAGGAAGGTCTATCCGAGGGCTAACGGCGGTCCAAGTTGAAGATGATGCAGAGGGAGGCTCCGGTCTGCGCTCAGACAGTGAAGACCTCAGCCCTTGGAGTTCGGCCATCATGGTTTCCTCCCTCCTCTGTTGACCTTGTAGGAAGCTGCGCATAACGTCCAATAGTTCCTCACCCACTCCTGCGGGCACTGGCTGGCCTCGAGTAGAGGGACCAGGACTGCAATCCTCCTCGTCTGTATCCCAAGACAGGTTAACATCTTCCTCTTTTGGAAGGGACATTTTAGTCTTCTGCGAACGCAGTCCAGTTCGCTTGCCTGGGAAATGGGCCAACTTTCGACTGGCCATCCCACTTCTGACACCAAATGTTGTGGGAACACTTCTCAAAAAACCAATGGCCAGTCAAAAAAAACTGTTTCTCCAGTTTATTTCCCCAGTGCTATTTACAAACATGTAAAAAAACAATATATGTACATATTTACAAATGTACATAAGTTGTGTACATAACCTTTCAGAATGCCAGGATACCACAATAGCCGGATGTTGCCCTCTCTGCAACCAGGCAAAAGACTCCCTGTACAGCCCAAACAGCTCCCCTCTTATGCCCCAGGCCCCTCCCATGGGCGTTACACAAAATAGTTAATATAATTTTACAAAACAACCCTTTCTGGTTGAAACTCCTCTCAAATTATCATTACTATTATTTCAACATACCTCCCTTTTAATTCCCTTCCATGGATATGGGAGATATCATTAAACAAAGGAATATTAAACAAACCAAGCGTGAAAGCGCACTTAACCCCAGTATAAATGGCATAGCCAAAGATGCGCTCGGTTTGCCCGGTCACCTGGTACTACGTACGCGGAAGGAGGAGAGCATGAACAGGCGCGCGCGCGAACCCGGTGTGCACCCCGAGCTGCAGCGAGCCATGGATGCTGCTACCGTGTGGTTTATGGAGGGGAGAAACAAGGGGATGTGTGGAGACCTGCGATTACGTAGCGGGACCGGTGAGTACAACATGCTTAATTGTGGTGTGTAAAACTCTGCGCGGGAGCGCGCGTCTCGCACCGGGAAGTATGGCCAGAGTGCGCGCACAACCAGAGCATTAGTGACAGGGGGAGAGCAATGACTCCGTCACAGTCTGTCATAGTGCAATATTACAAAAATGCACTAAAAGGCAATTGTTTCATTAGGATTATGTTCTGCTCATCTGAATACGGATACATTCTGAGGCAGTTAGACTTTCAGATGACTTGCTTTTGTTTACATATTCCTCAATCATTTGGTGGGTCACCTTTTGAGTCACTCTATCTACTTGAAGCTTGGAACTGAAATCTACCTCATACAGTGGTTACATCTCTGTCACTAAAGCCCCAGAGGTAGGCTTTATAATTATAGAATTGTTATAGAGTTTTCATACTCTATGTATCAGTGTCAGTGAATGTCTGGTTTAGGGTCAATCTGGAACATTTCAGGACATGTATTAACATTTGTGGACATTGGTCATCTGCTCCCTACGGACCAGTGGCTCCTATGTGTTTGTTTTTAATCCCGTCCTGTTTTGAACTGTTTTGATTCTCTGATCTATTTTTGAGGAATCAGCCATTTTCAGGTTCAGTCCTCCCAGACGACTGCTCCTGTGATTAAGGGTTACACACAAATACTTGTAACCCGTCGTATTAATATGGTATTATCAATATAGAATTGATAATTCTATATAATCAAACACTGGCTGTAGCATGCAAATGTCAATGTGTTGTATTGATGAGATATTTTTATAGTACATTTTAAAATGGAAGGCTTTAAAGGTTCTTCTAATAAGACAAAAAAGCAAAAAAAGCCAGTACTGTTTAATTACCTGACATGTTTGGGCGGTACACTTCCGCCTTCATCAGAGGTGACACGTGACGGTGTGATGCGTCTCTTTTCAGCTGTTGTTCCAGGATGCGGTCAGACTGACCACGTCCCCTGCTGCGTTGTGGTCTCTGGAGAAGTGAATCCCAAGTGTGAGCCAAAGTGAAAGCCCCCTCGTCTCTGTTGATGGTCCGTGTGCCCCGCTTCCTGATTTCAATCGCCTCTCGTTTCCATCTTTTGTATTTATGTTCTTCGGTTCCTACTATTTTTGCATTGTTCCAGTCCATGATGTGATTTTCTCTTTTGCAGTTTTCCTGTATTGCCTTTTCCATGGTTGATCTTGTTAGTCGCGCTGCTGTTTCTTTTTCGCATTCTTTTTGATGTTCTTTTCTTCTGGTGCTGAAAGCGCTTCCTGTTTCTCCGATGTATGTTTTAATAATAATAATAATGCATCGGTTTTATATAGCGCTTTTTTGGACACTCAAAGACGCTTCACATGTGTCATTATTCATTCACTCCATACACGGTGGTGATAAACTACTACTGTAGCCACAGCTGCCCTGGGGCACACTGACAGAAGCGAGGCAACCAGTACGTGCCATCGGCCCCTCCGACCACCACCAACCATTCATACACACACCAGACTCATTCTAGGCAATGGGGGTGAAGTGTCTTGCCTAAGGACACAACAGCAGTTTGGCACTTTACAGCCGCAGCCGCCCAACTGTGGCTGGTGTTCCCAGAGGTTAAGTGTCTTGCCAAGGACACAACGACAGTAGTCAGTGGGAGTCGATGGTGAAAGTCTTGAGCGGGGCTTGAACCCACGACCTTCTGGCTCAAAGGCCAACGCTCTACCAACTGAGCTACTGCCGTTTTGCCGCTACTGCCGTTTTATTGCATGTTCTACATGGTATTTCGGATATGTATGGTATGGTACTATACATACGAGGGGTCACGGAGCAGATACAGAGAGCACTAGGGAAACACAACATCAATGCAATAATCAAACCTCATAAGAAGCTCAGACAGATCCTCGTTCACTCAAAAGACGAGGAAAAAAGTGCAATGTCATATGAAATACCATGTATCTTTCACCTTGGCTCACACTTGGGATTCACTTCTCCAGAGACCACAACGCAGCAGGGGACGTGGTCAGACTGACCGCATCCTGGAACAACAGCTGAAAAGAGACGCGTCACACCGTCACGTGTCACCTCTGATGAAGACGGAAGTGTACCGCACAAACATGTCAAGTAATTAAACAGTACTAGCTTTTTTTTGCTTTTTTGTAAAGTGAAACTTTATAATAGGGGTTTTAATTTGCCTAAAATACACAAGGCGTATACGGGGATAATTGTCCTATCAGATGTCCAGTAGTATGAGTAAGTAAGTAAGTAATCTTTATTTATATAGCGCTTTTCACAGACCAGAGTCACAAAGCGGTTTACTTTCGTGGGCATTTGTCCTCTCACACAGATATGGGAGCGAGGGTCAGTACAGGAGGCGCATGCCAGACCTTTTGGACATGTTTTTAGTAGTAGGGAAAACCGGAGTACCCGGAGGAAACCTACGCAGACGCAGGGAGAACATGTAAACTCCACTCCGGTTTTTACGTTTTTTTACTGGTACCACATAATAGATCTAATCTCACCACTCACACAATATAAAAGATAAAAAGTTCATTGAGCTCATTTTGGAGAAATGTTCTGTACATATTACATGTTACAACTCATGTATATGAATGTAACTGTTTTATAATCTGTATTGTATGTAAATTAAACTTTTGTCCAGGACTCCCTTGAAAAAGAGGTTCTTAATCTCAATGGGATTTTCCTAGTTAAATAAAGGTGAAATAAAAAGGTAAAAAGATATAGGGGTATTATCGTTCTGTATGTGCAACAGAGGTATCATTATCATAAAGGTATCATTTCATTTTATTTATTTCAAACATGTAAAACATACGCAATCAAATATTATCAGAAACCTGTACATGATTTGAAAAGGGATTGGTCGAAGCAACAAGCGTATTTTAATCCAATCCCCTCCGCGCCATTCAAACACATACTACAATACAACATAACAACAAATCACAAATCTACAATACCCTCCAACAAAACACACATTCAACACACTTTATGTATCCCAGAGGGGCAATTAAAAAGCACTAAGAGTAGCAAAGTTACTGAATAACTAAACGCCACAATACAGAACAAAACACACACAACTAAAAGGCATGCCAGTATTATTACACGCACACACATACATTAACACACACACACACACACACACACACACACACACATAAATTAACACTACAGGTAAGAGACAAGGCAAGACCAAGACACACCAAAGCTCTCATTGACTCAGACAAGACCAAAAACTCTTCTCTTTTGTACAATTAGAACGAGACTACGGCAGTACAAAGTTAGCAGTCCTAGTTCAGGTTAAGATCTTCTTCCCCTTAATCCATTTCTGGATTGGGGGGGGGGGGGGGGGGGCAGTCAGAGCTACCACCCAATTCACAGAGCACCAGCCTTCAGCATGAAAAAACCCTTCTAATTTAAATGTAATTTGGGGAAACCGCCAAGACCCGTCCCCTTCCCTTGCACCCAAAGAGTCGGCCTCATATTCATTCAACCGTCGCCCGCAGAAACAATGAAGCCATATTTAGAGCACTATAGTAAATGAATGCTGAAGGAAAGTGCGGGAGCCAGATTTCCTTTTATCTCCCACGTCCCTCTCTTCGAGTCTGGACCACCGTCGTTATGACACCCTACAACACATCATTTTCAACAGTCTCCTTTAAATTATTCACCAGCTTTGCAATTTTCATGAGGCGAGTAAGGTGATTACGCAGTGAAATGACTCTGCAGGAATAAAATTAATTTAAAAAAAAAACAGGATGGAGGCTGTTTTACCCCAACAGGACTGCACTCACGCTACATTGTGGAGCTAATAGCGTTTTTCTCATCAGAAATATAACAGCTGTGTGTGTGTGTGTGTGGTCAGGTTGACACCAGTTTACAATATTCACTTTAAAAAAAAAAATATTTCTTTGGACTCACTGAACATTAAATTCCCTTTCTTTGAATCCTTAAAATGGTTATTAAATACAAGTAGGGTTATACACAAATTAAAAACAACATATGCATGTACCTGAATTCCTTCTTTGGGAGATCAATAACGTAATTATCCATCTATATTGCATAAAGACAATAAATATGTGTATGAAAAGAAGTGGTTCCATAGTTCCATAGTAGAATGGGCCACAACTGGTCTATTCTACTTCCTGGTTTTAATCCACTGCGCTATGTCGGACTTACATACATAACAATGATAAGATAAATGAGAAAACATTGAAGTAGAAATAGCAATAACAACATTAACCATGTCATATCACTGCTACAGTATGTTTAATGTGTGCTTTTAAAAGATGACTATTAACGGTAATGAGTGTGAATAATAATCACAAAGAAGAAAATTGTAAAAAGAGCTTTAGGACACATGTTTTACTTCTACCTACTCCTGCTCAAATTGTTGCTTTTGTCTTGTTTTATTGTATTAAAGAATAACTTAAAATACGTCAAACTACTACAACCCCCCAGTTTGCAGTTGTATCGCTGTGAGCCGACCTCAGCACTGACCAGAGCTCAAACAACAGTGTTCTTCAGAGTTCATCAGACGACACACAAATCTGTAACAACAAGCATTTCAAAGAGATGCAAACACCTCCTCCGCTGCTACTGCCGAGGGACCTTCAACTGCGTCTCACTGCGGTCTCACAGAGTTATTGTAGGCCACAGTGAGTCTCTGCAAACAAGACTTTGTAGTAACGTTCCCAGAGAAGTGCAGTAAACAGAGGTGAGCAGTGCCATTTAAAGCAAGTGACCTTTACCTCAGGAGAGCACATAGTGAACTTGTAAAGAAGAATCTGTCAAACAAATGTACAAAGCTGCATCCTTATGTCCTTATCCTCAGACGGACTGGTGAAGAAGTGGCTCCGTATTTAACTATAATAGTGACGTTCAAAAAGTTATCACAAAACCAGAATTTGGGGAAAATCTGATTGAATAATGATAATAATTGATTTTATTTAACGCTTTTCTAGACACATTATTATTCATTCACTCCATACACGGTGGTGATAAACGAGTACTATAGCCACAGCTGCCCTGGGGCACACTGACAGAAGCGAGGCAACCTGTATGTGCCATCGGCCCCTCCCACCACCACCAACCATTCACACACACACCAGACTCATTCTAGGCAATGTGGGTGAAGTGTGTTGCCTAAGGACACAATGACAGCTTGGCACTTTACCGCCGCAGCCGCCCCACTGTGGCACCTGGTGTTTCCAAAGATCTCCCATCACAGCACTAACCAGAGGGGTGGGGGGGCAATCAGAGCTGCCATCCAATTCTCATAGCTTTAGCCCCTCACTGATCCTCCAGCAGGTGGTGTGTCCATGGGAAGATGGCCGCTCCATCAATGAAGACACAGTAAGTAAGTAGTAAGTAAGTAAGCTTTATTTATATACCGCCTTTCACAGACCAGAGTCACAAAGCGGTTTACAATTGTTATTTTTGGGCACTTGTCCTCTCACTCCACACGGAGATGGGAGCGGGGTCGCCGAACAGGAGGCGCATGCCAGACCTATTGGACATATTTTTAGTGGTAGGGGAAACCGGAGTACCCGGAGGAAACCTACGCAGACACGGGGAGAACATGCAAACTCCACTCAGAAAGGCCCTTGTCCGGCCGGGATTCGAACCAAGGACCTTTTTGCTGAGAGGCGAGAGTGCTATCCACTCAGCCACCGTGCCGCCGCGACAGGCGGCACGGTGGCTGAGTGGAACGACACAGGGGTCGTTTCAGTGGGGGGGGTTCAGGCAAAGTGGGGTTGAGTGTCTTGCCCAAAGACACAAACGGTAGCAGAAAGCAGTGGGAGCAGGTGACATGGGGTAGTGGGTAGTGGGGGCATCGAACCCACGGCCATTATGTTGAAAGACAAACTGAGCCAAACTGTCGGCCCTCGTTAAAGCACAGAATGTCACCATTTCAACTCAGTTTGAACTTATATTATGCAACCGTTTCTTACAACTCACTTCCTTTTAATATTTCGAGGAATTCAGTGTTTGTTGGAGTCAGAGTTGGCTTCTGACTGACCCTGTTTGACTGAAAAGGTTGTTCCTCCGGATGAACTTGAGCTCAACTCTTCTGCTGCTAATGTCAGTCTCTGAGAGCGTTCACAGAAGAAGCATTGTGCTGAGGGTCTCTGCAACGTCGTCAAAGGTCTCGACCCGTCCGACCAGAGCAGCTCTGTGATGTGGGAGGACAATTATCCAGCAGAAAAAGTCTTTGAAATGATGTCGTTGATGTTCTGAATGGACTTGAATGGATTGTGCAAGAGAAGCATATTGTCAAAAGCCAAAACTTAAAGACAGTTCTTAGGCTTAGGGTTACCTCAATCATCGTCATAATGCTGTGTTGGTCCGATTTTGTCAGCAGTAGCGCGGGTAGTGCACTACTGTGCTGGAGACGGCTTAAGATAGCAGTACCACATCCGGGTAATATACTACCATGGGCTTGGGCGGCACGGTGGCTGAGTGGTTTGCACTCTCGTTTCTCAGCAAGAAGGTCTTGGGTTCGAATCCCGATCGGAACTGGACCTTTCTGCGTAGAGTTTGCATGTTCTGTGTAGGTTTCCTCCAGGTACTCTGGTTTCCCCTACCACAAAAACATGTGCAATAGTTCTGGCATGCGCCTCCTGTACTGGCGATTCTGTGTGGAGTGAGACACAAATGCCCACAACAATTGTGAAGCGCTTTGTGATTCCGGTCTGTGAAAGGTGATATATACAGTAAATTAGGATTACTTAGTTACTTACTTGGGATGGACCGAGCTAACATCCTAGCTAGCTTCTTCTCATACTGTCTTACTGGCTCCAATTACTTTAAAATGTTAATATTCTCTCTAAATCAAGATATGACTACCAATTCCTGTCTTCCCTCTGTTTTGCTCAAAAGTTGCTGGGATGTTGCTAGGAGAAAATATGCCTCCATATTTTCACTGAGAGCTCATGCAGATCTTTTACATTATTGTCTAAAAAACTATCCAAGTTATTTATTGTATTTTTTCTCTTTTGAGTGCTCGTTTTCAACACTGATAATTACCCACGATAGCACAAAAAACATTATTTTTTCTCATTTAAAAAGTTCCTATTAGTGACATCACAATTGGTTATTCCACTGCTACAGTACTATTCTATGCTTTTAACACCGACGCAGAAGTTTAAGTCCGAGCAGTTCAACCTGTCACCCTGCCGCAATATATCAATAAGGACTTCTTTCAAATCAGTCAAGTTCAAATCCATTTTCCACAATCATCCAAAGCTTTTCTTCCATCTCATTGACCTTTTTTCTCGAAGGAATCCAGCCTTTTCCCAAATCCCAGCCACTTAACCCTGACAAGCTGTTCATTGGGTAAATATATGCAGAGTCATATGTGAGCTCATGCACTGAAAAGAATTACCGAGTGTCGGTCGTGGGCGCCGCCGCCAGAACCCCGGCCGGTCCTTTAAGTCTCTCAGCGCCCTCGCATCCATCTCTGTCCGCGAACCACAATGAGAGAAAGATAGATGCATTCAATAAGCGCGGTCTCGAGAAATCTGCAGGAAATGATTAAGAATGATAAATGAGGGGACTCGTTTTTTTTTTTTGACTGGAGTTTCATGTGACATCTGTTATATCCTCAATGGCACAAAACGGTTTGTTGGAGAAATCGCCCGAAAGAACGCCGCAGCCACAACTGGTCCATGAGTCTTTTGAACCGCCAACGCTTTGAAGTCGCTATCTTTAAAAAAACGTACGCCGACAATAACGAGGGCGTCTAGGATGAATGTTTAATTGAGTCAAAAGGAAGATTTTGCCGCTAATTGGGAAGCGCTTTGTCACATTCCGAGAGCAAAAACAAAAAACCGCTAATGTTATTGTAGCTGGGTTGGCGTAAAACGGGATAGTTATCTGTGAATTGTGATGAGCGGCCATGCGACAGAGAGGATCTGACGCCTCTTTAGAAAGAACAAGGGGCGAGAAGTCACTGGGAATCGCTCTTTAAAGATGAAATGATGTGATTATTCTTATTATACAGGAGATGGAGACAGGGGTCACGATGAAAGCCACATCCTGACAAATCCAGACGTCTGTGGCTTCGCTAATTGATTCCCATATTACTTGGTTTTGACATTGTCTTTATGAGAGCCACCAAAACACTGGCTGTGAGTGGATGACGGTCGGTGGAGGAACTCAAGCCTGCTGCCTTCTGAACGCGGAAACTGTTGACATTGTTTCACACTTTTGGTTTAACTTGTACTTATCTTTTATAATCTACTGGACAGATCTCATTAATGTACTTTACCTGCTATGATACAAACTATTCTATGTCTTATGGAATTTATATTATATGCATTATCATATATCATATCATATCATATCATTAACTAAATTAAACAGTGCATGACTATGTATGCATTTTTTTAGCTTGGACAAATCGTGGAAAAAACCCACTTTTTACATATGCAAAACATTCTACGCTTTGATATAAGAACATGACGGCGTTTTGTTGCTTGTTGGTCTGAACTTTTTACTCTGTCTGTATTAGTTACGAAAACAACCCCAGTTTTGACCAACTAACAAACATCTAATAATCTTGATTCAAAAGTACTTTAAGTTGTTTGTGTCGTCAGCCAGATGCTAAACCTGTAGATACAAAGACATAAATCCATGCAAAATAATCCACATATTGTTGGGGGTTTTGTTCTTTTACTGCAGCGTTGAGAGTAATTTGTCTTATTTGTTGAAGTGATGCGAGGAACAAGTGCTTCCTCTTTGGACCGAGCTCGTTGCTTTCCAGGGGACGTATTAATTCAGCGGCCAGATAGCTTGGGTTTGATTGATTCAAAGTCTATTCTTAGTTGGCATTTAGCTTAGCGCTAAATGATTTTCAGCTCGAACTGTCTCAGTCTCCGCTGGATTCTTTCCTCCTTTGTGTTTCCTGGTTGCAGTTTCTTTGCCCCCCTGACTCCCCCACTCCACTCCCCTGCTTTCTCTCTCTCTCTCCCTAATTATGCCTCGCTCTTCCTCCTCTTTTCTATCTCACTTCATCACTCAGGATTCTGGCGGTTAAAAGCAGCGCTCTGTGATTCGACAGGCGAAGAGCAGCTGCCTCTCCGGTCGCCCAGGCGTGGACGGATCTTGTTACAGAGTCCGACAAACTGCTTCTTTGAGGTCCGGCTCATGTGGCCCCGAATCTAGAGTCTATACAAGTTACTTTTCTTTTAATACGTTATTAGTCGTCCTGCATACTGGAATTGAAACTGCCCTCTCCAATATTTTTTTTTATAACCGAAATATTTGTTATGTCTTTATTATGCAAGGGAGGGGAAGGTTAGGGGACAGGAGAGGAATAATACAAAAAAAAAAGAATTACAAAAAAAAAATGACTAAACAAAGTAAAGCAAAACTTGAATTTACTTTGGAGATTTAGGCATGTTGCGATACATCCAAATATTTGAGCTTGTATGTGGAAGACTAATTTTTGCGTTTTGAGGTTTGTGTAAAATGTAATGGTTTGAGTTATGTAGCTCTTGTCTTTGTTTATTACTATTTAGTTTCTCAAAATAGTTGCAGGAAATAATGAACTCGTAATATGTTTAAGAGGTTATGGCTTGGCAAAAAAATGATGTCAATAATGTGAAAACGTATGAGAATATCAAGAGCAGGATTCCTCCAGGAAGTTTGACTTTAGTTTGAGTTTCAATTCAATCACATGTATTTTTGTATCTCCCAACAACAGCACCATAATTCAATAATAACAAACACATAGAAGTCAGTGGTCCATAGTAAGCAGAATGACCAACGTCCACAAATGTACGTTGGTCATTGATGATTTTCAAGACCCACAGAGAATGGTGTTTTATAACTTATTATGTGAAATGTAGATTCTGAAAGACTGGACGATCTACTTTCTTCCGCAATAATAACTTTGTTTCTAGCTAGTTTAGTTATCCTATAATCTCTCGCCGAATAGAAGGAAGTTTGACAGAAACCTATAGTCTCAGGCAAATGCGTCAAGGGCAGTCAATGAGTTAAATTCTGTTCTTCTGTAAGTTTAATTGAAATCAAAATTGTCCAAAGCAGGCGATAAAGTGGAGATGTAACTTTCCCCTCATCCCCAGCCCTGCAGTGCAGCATCAGACGCTGAGGCTCGGATTTGTCAGGACTTTTTCTGGAAGATTTGACCTATGGTGCATGTTTTGGGTGAGAGCCCAGAGGAAACCCACCCAGACACAGGGAGAAACAAGTTAGATTTCACATTTGTCTGAAAACCAGCCGGATTAAAATGCAGCTTTTTTGCACAGTTCGAGTGTAAGCTACTTCAGGGAAAACATGTACAAAAATGTGTGTGTTTGATAAAATATTTACAGATGAGAAGAAGAAGGAAACCTGGAGATATCCAATGTTATCTTGGTTTGTGTAAATATATTATTTTAACCTTTTACGCTATGGGACGTACAGTTTTTACATTCTTGTACGGATTGAACCAAAGCTGAACTTAAGCTAAGTGTTGTGGACAGAAGAATGTTTTTTGATTCATTATTGTGAGGCATATGATGTCATCGTAGCTCACATTAAGTTGCAAATGTTTATTGAGTGTTGATTCCTATTCATTTAAATAAGGGAAGAGATGGGGAAAGGTCCGAGGGCCACATCCATCCATCCATCCATTTTCTTCCGCTTTATCCGTTGCCGGGTCGCGGG
The DNA here is from genome assembly GCA_964034765.1 of Knipowitschia caucasica. Lineage (NCBI taxonomy): Eukaryota > Metazoa > Chordata > Actinopteri > Gobiiformes > Gobiidae > Knipowitschia > Knipowitschia caucasica. Next base: position 42,877,421 of record OZ035825.1, read on the forward strand.
GGCAGCAGTCTAAGCAGAGACGCCCAGACTTCCCTATCCACACACACTTCCTCCAGCTCGTCCGGGGGGACCCCAAGGCGTTCCCAGGCCAGCTGAGAGACATAGTCCCTCCAGCGTGTCCTAGGTCTTCCGCGGGGCCTCCTCCCGGTGGGACGTGCCCGGAACACCTCCCCAGGGAGGCGTCCAGGAGGCATCCGGAACAGATGCCCGAGCCACCTCAACTGGTTCCTCTCGACGTGGAGAAGCAGCGGCTCTACTCCGAGCTCCTCCCGTGTGACTGAGCTCCTCACCCTATCTCTAAGGGAGCGCCCAGCCACTCTGCGGAGGAAGCTCATTTCGACCGCTTGTATCCGCGATCTCGTTCTTTCGGTCATTACCCAAAGCTCATGACCATAGGTGAGGGAGGGAACAAAGATTGACCGGTAAATCGAGAGCTTTGCCTTTCGGCTCAGCTCCCTCTTTACCACAACGGTCCGATACAGCGACCGCATCACTGCGCACGCTGCACCGATCCGCCTGTCAATCTCACGCTCCATTCTTCCCTCACTCGTGAACAAGACCCCGAGATACTTGAACTCCTCCACTTGAGGAAGGACCTCTCCACCCACCTGCAGAGGGCAAGGCACCTTTTTCCGGTCGAGCACCATGGCCTCGGATTTGGAGGTGCTGATTCTCATCCCAGCCGCTTCACACTCGGCTGCAAACCGTCCCAGTGCATGCTGCAGGTCCTGGTTCGTTGGAGCCAACAGGACAACATCGTCCGCAAACAGCAGAGATGAAATCCTGTGGTCTCCGAACCGGACCCCCTCCGACCCCTGGCTGCGCCTAGATATTCTGTCCATAAATACAGTGAACAGAACCGGTGACAAAGGGCAGGCCTGTCGGAGGCCAACATTCACCGGGAACAGGTCTGACTTACTGCCGGCAATGCGAACACAGTCATACAGGGATCGGATGGCCCTCAGCAGAGGACCTCCGACCCCGTACTCCCGGAGAACCCCCCAAAGGACACCCCGGGGAACACAGTCGAACGCCTTCTCCAAATCCACAAAGCACATGTGGACAGGTTGGGCGAACTCCCATGAACCCTCGAGTATCCGATGGAGAGTATAGAGCTGGTCCAGTGTTCCGCGACCGGGACGAAAACCACACTGCCCCTCCTGGATCCGAGATTCGACCATCGGCCGTAGCCTCCTCTCCAGTACCTTGGAGTACACCTTACCGGGGAGGCTGAGGAGTGTGATCCCACGGTAATTGGAACACACCCTCCGGTCCCCCTTCTTGTAGAGAGGGACCACCACCCCGGTCTGCCACTCCATTGGCACTGCCCCCGATCGCCACGCGATGTTGCAGAGACGTGTCAGCCCAAGACAGTCCTACAACATCCAGAGACTTTAGATAATCAGGGCGGATCTCATCCACACCCGGAGCCTTGCCACCATGGAGGCTACCAACCACCTTGGTGACCTCAGCCAGGGAGATGGATGTATCCGCCCCAACATCCTCAGCCTCTGCCTCTGAAACAGAGGACGTGACGGGGGGATTGAGGAGAACCTCAAAGTATTCCTTCCACCGTCCGACAATATCCCCAGTCGAGGTTAGCAGCTCTCCACCCGCACCGTACATGGTGTTGGCAAAGAACTGCTTCCCCCTCCTGAGGCGCCGGATGGTTTGCCAGAATCTCTTCGAGGCCGACCGATAGTCATGCTCCATGGACTCTCCGAACTCCTCCCAGTCCCGGGTTTTTGCCTCTGCAACAGCCCGGGCCGCGGCACGCTTGGCCTGCCGGTACTGGACAGCTGCCTCAGGAGTCCCCAAAACCATCATGGCTCGATAGGACTCCTTCTTCAGCCTGACAGCATCCCTTACTGCCGGTGTCCACCACCGGGTTCGAGGGTTGCCGCCGGGACCAGCACCAGAGACCTTGCGACCACAGCTACGAGCCGCCGCATCGGCGATTGAGGCAGAGAACATGGTCCACTCGGACTCCATGTCCCCCTCCTCCGCCGGGACCTGGGAGAAACTCTCCCGGAGGTGTGAGTTGAAAGTCCGTCTGACAGGGGGCTCAGCGAGACGTTCCCAGCAGACCCTCACTATACGCTTGGGTCTGCCAAGTCTGACCGGCTTCTTCCCCTGCCAGCGGATCCAACTCACGACCAGGTGATGATCGGTTGACAGCTCCGCCCCTCTCTTTACCCGAGTGTCCGAGACACACGGTCGAAGGTCAGATAATACGACAACAAAGTCGATCATCGACCTCCGGCCTAGGGTGTGCTGGTGCCACGTGCACTGGTGGACACCCTTGTGCTCGAACATGGTGTTCGTGATGGACAAACTGTGACTGGCACAGAAGTCCAACAACTGAACACCGCTCGGGTTCAGATCAGGGGGGCCGCTCTTCCCGATCACCCCTCTCCAAGTGTCACTGGCGTTTCCCACATGGGCGTTGAAGTCCCCCAGGAGAATAACGGAGTCCCCGGGCGGTGCACCGTCCAGTACCCCTCCCAAGGACTCCAAGAAGGCCGGGTACTCTGCACTGCTGTTAGGCCCGTAGGCCGTCACAACAATGAGAGACTTGTCCCCCACCCGGAGGCGGAGGGACGCGACCCTCTCATTCACCGGGGAGAACTCCAACACGTGGCTGAGATGGGGGGCAATGAGAATGGCCACCCCAGCATGGCCACCCCAGCTCGCCGCCTCTCCCCGCGGGAAACTCCAGAAAAGTGGAGCGTCCAACCCCTCTCAAGGAGTTGGGTTCCAGAGCCCAAGCTGTGTGTGGAGGTGAGGCCGACTATCTCTAGTCGGTTTCGCTCAACCTCCCCCACGCGCTCGGGCTCCTTCCCCCCCAGTGAGGTGACGTTCCACGTCCCAAGAGCCAGCTGTTGTGTGTGCGGACTGGGTCGCCGAGGTCTCCGCCTTCGACCGCTGCCCAGTCCTCTCTGCACCGCTTCGCCACCACGGACCCCTCTGCGGGTGGTGGGCCCACAGGAGGGACTGCCCACGTCGTCCATTCGGGCTGAGCCCGGCCGGGCCCCGTGGGCTAAGGCCCGGCCACCAGGCGCTCGCATACGAGCCCCGACCCCAGGCCTGGCTCCAGGGTGGGGCCCCGGCTGCGCCATGCCGGGCGACGTCACTGATCTCATATAAGTGCTGTCCATGGTGTCTTCTGGACTGCTCTTTGTCTGACTCGTCACCTGAGACCTGTCTGCCATGGGAGGCCCTACCAGGGGCATGAAGTCCCGGACAGCATAGCTCCCAGGATCATCCGAGTACTCAAACTCCCCCACCACGTTAAGGTGGCAGTCCAGGGGGGAGGGCCGAGGGCCACATAAAAAAATAAATGAACTGGGCCGTATGTGGCTCTCAGGCCACTTTTACGAGGTCTATATCAAGACAATATTATTTATTTTATATCTTCCCACTCCATCTGAAGCTGATAATTTGTAAAAAATAAAAAAATAATAAAAAAAAAACTATTGCTATTCACCTGCTGTCCTCTTGTCTGTTACATGGCGTGATGATGGGACAGGGAATCCAGCCTCCTTTTTATCAACATGTGTATGGACATTGGTCATCCGCCACTTATGGACCAATGGCTCTATGTGTTTTCTATCCTTGCCTGACAGCTAAAAGAGCATGTTAATACCACTTTAAGGAACTAAAATTGCAGACAGACAAGATGGAGGCAAAGGAAAAATGGCGTAATGAGGATGAATATTCCTTAATTTCAACCTTGTGGCTTAAGTTCAACGGTTAGAAGAAGCAAATATTCTACATTGAACGCTGCTTCCAAAAAATAGCACACATTTTTTTCAATATTTTTCAAATATTTTATGTCTGGGTTTTACGGGGTTAAACTATGAATAAAAGTGCCTATGTGTAAACAAAACAAGGCTCTGATTTGACGCAACCTACAGAAATAACACATCTCTTTATACCAGTCGAAATGATTTGGAAAATGCAAAAGGAGGCGGTCTGAATAAGTTCTCATGCAAATGTGACAAACTGCCATGCCATATCATTTGGGTTGACTATAATTTCAAGCCTTTTCAGGAGACTACAGCTTACTGCCAGAAAATAAATGCCTAAAAGTGAAGGATGGGCATAGAGCAAAGAAGATGGCATCTGGCGGTAAATGGACAGTTCCAACATTTTTTGCGTAAGTGCTGCTTTTTTCGCTGCAAATTGAATTAAACAGAATCACTCCATATCCTTCCCATGCAAAACACTTAGAGAGAGCAGAACGGCAACACTGTCCAAGCCCTTTCCACTTCAGGAGGTTGCTGTACTGTTGACATTAGCAGATGGAGCAACATACTAGGGTCAGTGTACAAGAGTATCGGGCTTATGTTGCTTTTGCTGTATTCCTGGGTAAGTTTCGTTGTGTTCTGTGTCGGGTCGTGGCTTCTCATCTGTGCTGCCTGTAGCTCTGTGTCGCGGGAGAATAAATGCACTGAACCATGACACGCAGAAGATTCGCGGCCTCTTGAGCATCTGACAATCTGTTTTGTCCCACGACGAGAGGCCGAGCAATGATTCAAGCCAGAGAAAGGTAAAAGCGGTGATGGCTTTTTCTCAGATGTGCTTTCAAGAGGGCATGTTCAGGATACTCCAAACAAATCAATTCAGTTTATTTTTGTACAGCCCTGAATCACAACAGTAGTCATCTCGGAGGACTTTATAAAGATGTCAGTTTGCAAGCACAGATCAGAGAATCAAACAGTTTAGACTCAGAAAATGCATTCGTCCAGAAGGTGTTACAATAAATGTTGATAAATCTAGTTGTAATGTCAAGTGTCCTGGATCACCACCACTGTCCTTAGACCAGGGCTCTCCAAAAATGTTCAATCGGGGAGCTACTTTTATACAACAGAAAAGGCAGAGAGCTACTCCTTTTTTGCGGTCATAATAAAAATCTATGTAATAATTATGACAAAATGTTGAAAACAGATGTATAAAAACAACATAATACTGTATAACCCTATATTCATACTTGAAGTAAATCAGTCAAGATCATGTGTTAAATTCTAAATCTTTTGTTGACCCCCTCGATCGGCAAGAAAAAAACTCCAAATACCCAGTGGGAGAAAAGTGAGAAACCTTGGGGAGGCCCACGAAACAAGTTGATAACATCACTCTTCCACTTTGTTAAAGATCAAGTGGTCAGGTCTAGTGTGTTATGTTTAAACTGGACATGTGTCTCTGCGCTATTCCCCTCAACTTGAAAAATACATCTGCGTCCTGCATTGGATCCATTAAAGATGATGTTAGTATGGCTTCAATTGCATTTCATTTGAGCAAAGGAGGCTACGCACTATCCTCTCCTCTTCCTGCTTTATCTGTGATCATTATGACTTCAGCTCTAGTCTGTTCATTGCTATTCACCTGCTGTCCTCTTGTCTGTTACATGGCGTGATGATGGGACAGGGAATCCAGCCTCCTTTTTATCAACATGTGTATGGACATTGGTCATCCGCCCCTTATGGACCAATGGCTCTATGTGTTTTCTATCATTTAATACCACTTTAAGAAACTAAAATTGCAGACAGACAAGATGGAGGCAAAGGAAAAATGGCGTAATGAGGATGTTAATGTGTTTGCTTACGCAGGCTCATCAAACTCAGACACCAGCAGCTGTTGTTTTTGCCTCAGACTGCTGAGTATCCACTGCCTTTATCAACTGTGGCCTATTTTCCCAATTTTAAATGCATAAATACAACTGAAAAATGTGTCCCAAAAATACAACAAAAAAAGGCTTCACTGTTGGCTACAAAATGTGAAATATACTGTAGACCTGGGGTACCTAACTTTGAAAACACAAAGAAATTGAATATGTGTCTTGTTTTCCTGTAGACAATGAGACACAGGTTGCGCTGTTTTATGAGCTTTTGTAGGTTCGAGCGAGGACTGTCAGGCCCAAAGCAGCTCCTGCAGAAGTCTGGTTGTCACGGTGACGGATGGCATCTTACATACGTCTTTAATGCTGATGTAAACACAGACCACAGAGATGTAAGATGGCATAACTATAAGCTAAACATGGCATTTGTCACAGACCAAACTCCAATGTAGACAAGATAGTATATTGATTAGCAAGCAATAATAATTAGATATTCACAAACTCTATAATTGAATATCTCTGTAGTTCTATCACTAGTTTGGATCTATCACTAGTTTTTCATGTATTTTAAGGCCTCTGTCTCATCTTTAGATCAGCTTTTCATATGGAGGACCGTGGTTGCCAAAACAATAAATATATACAGAAATAAATAAATAAATTAATTAATTTAAAAAAGAAAAAAAATTGCAAAGAAATGCATGCAATTATGAGAATAAGTGCATTTATTTCTGTATTTAATTATTTATTTATATATTTATGTATTTATTTTTGTATTTATTCATAAATTTATTTCTGCATTTATACATTTATTTCTATATTTATTTATGTATTTATTTATTTCTGTATTTATCTATTTCTCTATTTATTTATTTATCCGTATTTCTCTTAATGATATGCAAATCATGGGGTGGGCCGGGATGCCTCTGCTGTAAGCTCATTGGTTAATCTTTTTCCTTGCTCCATAGCTTGTCCAGCATAGGACCCAGGACTGAGGGTGTAGATCCAGGACTGAGGTTGTAGATCCAGGACTGAGGCCATAGATCCAGGACTGAGGCCGTAGACCCAGGACTGAGGCCGTAGATCCAGGACTGAGCCTGTAGACCCAGGACTGAGGCTATATATCCAGGACTGAGGCCGTAGACCCAGGACTGAGGCTGTAGATCCAGGACTGAGGCTGTAGATCCGGGACTGAGGTTGTAGATCCAGGACTGAGGTTATGGATCCCTCCCTCCCTGTGGGTTTCCCTAGTTCTCCCCAAGGTTTCTCACTTTTTCCCACTGGGTTTTTTAAGAGTTTTTCCTTGTCGATGCAGGAGGGTCTTGTTGGACAGTTAGTGTCCAACAGAAAGGATTGGTGATGATCAGGACACTTTAGCATTCTACAACATGTATGGACATTTTCTTCTGTGTGTGCTTTATATTCTTCATGTGTTTTAACTGTTGATTCTCTGACCTGTGTTGGTGATTTCAATGGTTTTGTTAAGTCCTCTGAGATGACTTCTGTTGTGACCTAGGGCTATACAAGAATAAATTGTATTGTATTGTATTGTATCCAGGACTGAGCCTGTAGACCCAGGACTGAGCCTGTAGATCCAGGACTGAGGCTGTAGACCCAGGACTGATGCTGTAAATCCAAAACCAGGACCAGGACATGGCCATATCCAACACCTAACTAACTGACACTTTCCCATGTGGGTGACAATGGGGAAGAAGATGGATGGATGATTTAAAGTGTTACCATTCAGTGTATTCTTTGGAAAGAGCCTAGCTTTGATGAAATTTGCTTCACTTTCTGGAGTTGGAATCTATGTAATCTCTGTATTATACCGCAGGAAAACTCTAATCACAGCCAATGGTAAAGATAAAGGCGTCAGTTCTGTGCAGAGGCAAACCGGCTCAGAATTAGTAAAGTCATTTAAATACATTTCTCATGCTCATAAACACAACCAAAAGAAAAATCATTTATATTTTCTGGCTGGAAGTTCTGAATTGTGGCAAAAACAACAGCAGGCAAAAACAAAACCGCACTCACAATGTACTTAGCAACAAATTACACAAACATTATTACACACTTGACTAATTTCACCACTTTTTGCCAGTTTTATGTAACTCCACACATTAACGGTAGGAAGGAAAAAATGGAGAAGGGTCATACACTGCAAAAGATGATAAAATATGAGGTAATAAATGCTTGAATTCTTGGATATTTTTAAAACGAGACAATTTTTCTTGCAGTAGAATGAGTCTGGTGTGTGTTGGTGTTGGTCAGAGGGTCCAAGCTGCCTCACTTCTGTCACTGTGCCCCAGGGCAGCTGTGGCTACAGTAGTATGTGAAGTGTCTTTGAGTGTCCGAAAAAATACCATTGAAAACTGATACATTACAATTATCATTAAAATGTGCCTCAAACTAAGATACATTTTGCCACATTTTAGCACTTTTTAATCACTTTTTGCAGTGCAGTCGAAGCAAACATCCTGTTCGGTTCTAAACGCATTATAAAGAGGCAACGGCACGACCATAAATCAGTTCTAATTATATCCGCCGTGAGTATAAGCTTCTACATTTCCACCATGAAATATCACATGATTAGAATAACAGTGGTACTTAATGTGGCCGATCCGCTGGTCATCTTAACACGGTGCTGTTTCTGATTTATGAAAGCTTCCCAGGGAAAATTTTTATCTTCCCACTTTTATACCTCCATTAGGCCCTGTGCGGTTATGGATGGCTCAGTGGAGATTCATCATTTATGTGGCAGCATCTGACATCAGTCCTCAAGATCAAAATCAGGGGCCAGAGCTTTGCATCTTCACTTTCTTTGACTGTCATCTCTGTCGCGGCGGCTTCGCTCTTGTCCCCGCACAAAAAAAGACAAATTCAAAGTCAGTGCTGGGTGTTAAGTGGGGTTAGTGGTGATTCAAATTGACTATGCGATGTGAAATTTGTGGTTTCTTTTCTAAAATCTTTGGTCAGTCATTCAAATCTGGGTTGACATTTGATAGGAAAATGATCACACACAGGTATTAAAAAAAATAGTTTTAGTGTTTTGTTTTTTCAAAGTAGTGTCAAAGTAAACAGCACTCGCCGGTATTACAGGACTTTTAATATTGTTTAGATGTAGCCCTTTGATTAGAAAATGAATTAAAAGAGGCTTTCCACAACTTGCAAGGTTTTTGCTTGGATCTATCTAAAATTTGTTGTCTGTCCTGGTGTGTTACACTATATAATATTGAATACGCTATGACATGGAATAATACAAAATAACAATAATAATGCATCGGTTTTATATAGCACTTTTTTGGACACTGAAAAACACTTAACATGTTATTATTCTTTCACTCCAAACACAGTGGTGATAAACTACTGCTGTAGCCATAGCTGCCCTGGGGTTCACTGACTGAGGCAACCAGTATGTGCCATCAGCCCCTCCCACCACTACCAGCCATTCACACACACACACACACACACACACACACACACACCAGAGTCATTCTAGGCAACGTGGGTGAAGTGTCTTGCCTGAGGACAGTACAACAGTTTGGCACTTTACAGCCACAGAGGCCCCACTGTGGCACCTGCTGTTCCCAGAGGTCTCTCATCACAGTACTAACTAGACCCTGACCTGCTTAGCATCAGATGTCTGACAGGATATGGCTTTCACATGCAGGTATGGCCACAATAAGCAAAGGTGCAAACAACTTCTCTAGACAAAATTTCAGGTCAAATCGTCAAAAAGGTGATGTAGGAGACCCCTGTTTAATAATTCATGTTTTCATGCAGTAAAAAGCCACAAACTTGAAAACAAATTCATTGTCGGTGATTATAAAACATGGACAACTTGAAGAAAGAGACAAAATGACGCAGAGCTGAAGACGTGGTTTCTGACATACATTTTCCCAGCGGTCGCCGAGTTTTATACTCAGGGAAGATACAACAGTTTGCCTCAACACGTTGCCATGGATACCATTGTTTTGACTTTAACATCAAGCGGAAAACCATCTCTATGTCGGTGTAATGACTCGTTTTATTATAATTGCTTGAAACGTATTATTATAGATCTCTAAATTAATGAACTGTACTATTTAAAAATGTGAACCAGCTCAACACAAATATATGATGAATAACTGGTTTCCATGGCGTCAATTTTAACGGTTGAATTAATGAAGCGGTGAATGGTTCGTTAGTGTCAATTACTTATGTTATTTCAATTACAATTCGTTCAATGTGGAAACTGGAAACATGAAAAGACAAGGAGCAAAGATGATTTTTGTTATAGTAGTCAAGCCGGGTCAATGCTAGCAATTACAAGAAGTAACAAATGTGTAGTTACAGAAGAGACAAAAAGGATGGGGGATTATAAACACGTTCAAATAAATGTTAGTTATTCACAACAAATAAAATAAAATATGTAACAAAATTAAAAGTAAAAGAAAATACCCATTACCAAAAGTTTTTTTTTGGTTTTTTGATACTGGTAGTTTTGTTGAATACTCTGTGGGTCCGGTTTGTTATCCTTGGGTCAAATTAACCAGCCACAGTGATTTAAAAATACCCAAAATATTTTTTATGATTTTTTCTAACTTCACTAGCCCTAGGTCATTCAGCCCCTTATAGACGCTAATTTAGGGTATTATTTTTCTATTTTTAACCACTTCATTCATTTCGAACCGTGGCACAAGGCTTTCAGAGTAAATTAAGATCAAAAGAGTTGTTTTTCCGCCACGCTGACTTCTCCCTCTACATCAGCTGCTCAGTCACATCTGCATTTAATCGGAGCCTCTCAGTTGGTGCAGCAACCCACCTCCTCCCCATCACCGCCTCTTCAGTGGATTACCGGGTCATGTCTTCGGCTCACCTTCTTTGCCACCAGCTCTAGGCCCCGGGGGGTTTGCAAGCTCATCATTTCTATTGAAATCCATATGAACTCTATACAAACATTTCAAGTTCAAATGGAATAAATATATTAATGCAATCTCGACAATAAATATATTCTAATGCAATATTTTTTTCGAGTCTTTCCAGATTAAAATACTATTTAGAGCATTTCCCTCGGCTCTTTTTCTCCTCCAATCCATCCACATTTGTTTAGTCAAAGTATTTGGCGTACACTGTTTTCCCCCAACAGCTTTAATATCATTCTCTTTGGTCTTATGTAACTTGTCATCTCATTTTTCAAAGCCCAAAATGACTTTCCGCACTGGTTTGGCGGCCCACCCATCCCGACAGCTGGTGGACAGAGCCCCTCCCTCTGTGTGCCGTCGTGTTTGGCACCGAGGGCTGAGCTGACAAAACACTGGTTGATTAACTCTGACGATGGATCTAATGAGAACACTCATAAAAAACAGAAGGTACTAAATGTTATGCTCTGTAAAAGTTTTAATAAAAGGTTTTTGTTGGTACGAAGAGATGAGTAAGGTATATTTTTCATTAAAACAAATAGAAAAATGACACAAAACCAGAATGATTGCAGACTAATCTAGCTTGTCCCATTTGCGAATATTAATTAAGATACATATTTTACCAAATTTGAGCAATTTTTGAAAGAAACAAAAACATAAACAAAGGGATTTAACTAAAATAAGCCGTATTTAACAATGTCTTTTTAAATACATTTTCAATATTTGTCAGTAAGAATTATACGCAAATGTTACACGTTTTGTCTTGAAGCTATATTTGTGTTTAATTCTTACTGACAAATATTCAAATTGAATCTAATGTTGTTTATTTTAGTTAAATCCCTTTTATGTTTTTGTTTTAATCAAAAAATGCTCAAATTTGGTGTAATTTATCTTAATTTGAGCACATTTTGACAAGATTCGCAAATGGGACAAAGCAAAATTATCTTGTTTAGTAAGATACAAGAAATGTCTCAGTTTGAATGAGAAAATAAAGCAACAGTTCTTAAGACTAAATGGCCTTGTGCCGTTGACAAATCTTGTTTTAAGACGTGTCAGAATGTGCTCAATTTAAGATAAAAATCCCTCGATTCAAGCAAATATTACCTCATAATTTATCATTTTTTGCAGTGTTGCATCTCCTCTCTATAGTGTCATAAAGAGTGTATTCTACGACCACCATGTGCTGGTCCTCTTTGTGCATTTTGTGCTTTTTGTGTATATTCAAAGCCCCAATTAGACTCAAGGGAACATTAAAGCCTCACAAAACTAAGAAACGCATGGAAACCCTTTAAGAACAGAGCAATAATGATCACGGTGGAAATAGATCCTAAATCGTTCCTCTTTACATTCTCTCCCATGGACCTAAAAATAGCAGATAATTAGAGAAACCCTTTGCCCTGACGTATGCACCAAGCTATAGCTGGGGTGAGTTTTTTATTCCCCAGTATTGTAGTAATAAAGCTCACCACTGACTGTATTTACTTTGCTTTAAAGGAGATGTGTAAAACTGTCTTTTTGGAGTTTTTAATCCAATCCAATCCAGTCCACTTTATTCATATAGCTCATTCTATAAAAGTGAGATAAAAGTGACACATTTTAATATACAGGTTTGCCAGCTTTATAAAGATATATCAAAAATAGAATAAATACAAAAATTATAACGTATGAAGTAAAACCCATAAAAATGGAATAAAAACAATAAAATACCAGTTAAAAAGGCAAGAAGAAGATAAAACAGATTTTTCAACATGTTTCCCTCATCAGTTACAGAGTTGGAGTTGTGTTTAGATCAATCCACACTAGCCTGGTCTTACCACACCATAGTACAAATTACATTTCGTACTAAGGTCTGGAGGTGCTCCATTGAGCTCCGTCAACAGGTGGGAGGGGTTAACTCCTTTTGCAGATTGAAACGATTGGATCTGAGTTCACCGTCACGTAATACGCCCGAGTGAGTTGTTAGCATTTAGCCTAGCCATCTTCTTTGCTTCCGCTGGCAGGGCAGGAGGCCGGTCAGACCTGGCAGGCCCAAGCGTGTAGTGAGGGTTTGCTGGGAACGTCTTGGTGAGCCCCCTGTCAGACGGACTTTCGACTCACACCTCCGGGAGAGCTTCTCCCAGGTCCCGGCAGAGGAGGGGGACATCGAGTCCGAGTGGACCATGTTCTCTTCCTCTATCGCCAATGCGGCGGCTCGTAGCTGTGGTCGCAAGGTCTCTGGTGCTGGTCCCGGCGGCAATCCCCGAACCCGGTGGTGGACACCGGCAGTAAGGGATGCCGTCAGGCTGAAGAAGGAGTCCTATCGAGCAATGATGGTTCGTGGGACTCCTGAGGCAGCTGTCCAGTACCGGCAGGCCAAACGTGCCGCGGCCCGGGCTGTTGCAGAGGCAAAAACCCGGGACTGGGAGGAGTTCGGAGAGTCCATGGAGCATGACTATCGGTCGGCCTCAAAGAGGTTCTGGCAAACCGTCCGGCGCCTCAGGAGGGGGAAGCAGTTCTTTGCCAACACCGTGTATGGTGCGGGTGGAGGGCTGCTGACCTCGACTGGGGATATTGTCGGGCGGTGGAAGGAATACTTCGAGGTTCTCCTCAATCCCCCCGTCACGTCCTCCGTCCAGGAGGCAGAGGCTGAGGATGTTGGGGCGGATACTTCCATCTCCCTGGCCGAGGTCACCAAGGTGGTTGGCAGCCTCCATGGTGGCAAGGCGCCGGGAGTGGATGAGATCCGTCCTGACTATCTAAAGTCTCTGGATGTTGTAGGACTGTCTTGGCTGACACGTCTCTGCAACATCGCGTGGCGATCGGGGGCGGTGCCAATGGAGTGGCAGACCGGGGTGGTGGTCCCTCTCTACAAGAAGGGGGACCGGAGGGTGTGTTCCAATTATCGTGGGATCACACTCCTCAGCCTCCCCGGTAAGGTCTACTCCAAGGTACTGGAGAGGAGGCTACGTCCGATGGTCGAATCTCGGATTCAGGAGGAGCAGTGTGGTTTTCGTCCCGGTCGCGGAACACTGGACCAGTTCTATACTCTCCATCGGATACTCGAGGGCTCATGGGAGTTCGCCCAACCTGTCCACATGTGCTTTGTGGATTTGGAGAAGGCGTTCGACCGTGTTCCCCGGGGTGTCCTTTGGGGGGTCCTCCGGGAGTACGGGGTCCGGGGTCCTCTGCTGAGGGCTGTTCGGTCCCTGTATGACCGGAGCCAGAGCTGTGTTCGCATTGCCGGCAGTAAGTCAGACCTGTTCCCGGTGCATGTTGGCCTCCGCCAAGGCTGCCCTTTGTCACCGGTTCTGTTCACTGTATTTATGGACAGAATCTCTAGGCGCAGCCAGGGGCCGGAGGGGGTCCGGTTCGGGAACCACAGGATTTCATCTCTACTTTTTGCGGATGATGTCGTCCTGCTGGCTCCAACGAACCAGGACCTGCAACATGCACTGGGACGGTTTGCAGCCGAGTGTGAAGCGGCTGGGATGAGAATCAGCACCTCCAAATCCGAGGCCATGGTGCTCGACCGGAAAAAGGTGCCTTGCCCTCTCCAGGTGGGTGGAGAGGTCCTTCCTCAAGTGGAGGAGTTCAAGTATCTCGGGGTCTTGTTCACGAGTGAGGGGAGGATGGAGCGTGAGATTGACAGGCGGATCGGTGCAGCGTGCGCAGTGATGCGGTCTCTGTATCGGACCGTTGTGGTAAAGAGGGAGCTGAGCCGAAAGGCGAAGCTCTCAATTTACCGGTCAATCTTCGTTCCCTCCCTCACCTATGGTCATGAGCTGTGGGTAATGACCGAAAGAACGAGATCGCGGATACAAGCGGTCGAAATGAGCTTCCTCCGTAGAGTGGCTGGGCGCTCCCTTAGAGATAGGGTGAGGAGCTCGGTCACACGGGAGGAGCTCGGAGTAGAGCCGCTGCTTCTCCACGTCGAGAGGAACCAGTTGAGGTGGCTCGGGCATCTGTTCAGGATGCCTCCTGGACGCCTTCCTGGGGAGGTGTTCCGGGCACGTCCCACCGGGAGGAGGCCCCGGGGAAGACCCAGGACACGCTGGAGAGACTATGTCTCTCAGCTGGCCTGGGAACGCCTAGGGGTCCCCCCGGACGAGCTGGAGGAGGTGTGTGTGGATAGGGAAGTCTGGGCGTCTCTGCTTACAGTAGGTCCCATTCCGTTTTGTCGCCTTTCACGCGTGAATCACACGAGACTCACGTGTGATTCACGCGTCTTTTATTTTCCCCCCTCCCAGTGACGTTGCAATGACCAAAACAACCACCAGGTGGCACTTGTGAGCAGGGTTACATTGGCGAGTTTCTGCCCCGCGCACATCGACAATCTGGTTAAAACGGGCAACTCCTTGTAGTCTCTGGAATAACCCGCAGACATTAAAACTACTGCACACTGAGAAAAGTGTTGCAAGCGCAACTTTGAACCTAAGTACTTGTATTTGCAATTTCGGACTTAAATTTTATTCTTATGGTTTTAATATTAGAAAAATAATTTGCATTTACTAAAACAAAAACAATATACCCACAAATACGTTTTGTGTGTGTATTGAACTAAATTTTGAAAAAATATTGTTGGCAGTGCAGTGCTTCTTAAATCTGACGCTATCAATAAGTGTTCAGACAAAGTAATTTCTACTGGGCGGGAGTTTGCTTCCGGTTCGGACCGTTTCCGCGAGCTTGTTGTTGGTGATGGGCGCTGAGCCAGCCTTGGACACGGTCGTGTGGTTTCCCGTGAGATCCAACTCAAAGTAAGATTTTTTAAATATATGGTGCTTTCTCTGTAAGGTTTGTCGCGTATTTGATCAAATATATACAATCTGTGGTCAAATCGTCGTTTTATTTTCTTGGCAGTTCGTGTCCAAAATTACTTCATGTTAACTGTCTACTCTAGCCCCAAACATGTTGTTAGCATAAAACTGTGCCAGTATAATGGTCCTACAATTTCGTTGTTTAGCAAAGTGATTTGTGTTAAGACTCGTAACATTACCAACAACCCCTTAAATGTTCTGAACCATAATAACAGGCGTAGTTTTCGCAGTTTGGAGCTGCTAACTTCTAGCTAGCTGTTGCTAACGGTACGCAGCTAACATAAGTAGACCAAAGTCGCTACTGTCCTGCTCTGTCTTGTTGCCGGAGGTGCAAGTGGAAAATACAGTTGGCAACAGAAGCCACGTGACATTTATTAATCTTCTATTATTTTCTACTCTTGGGGACAGTTCATTTCCCCGCAGAAGTCCCTAGTTACATTAGCTCAGCGGAGCGACTCTCAAGGAGGAGACAGGTGCAGAGCATGGTGCGGAGGCAGAAAACATGTTTATTGCTATCTGAGATCGCTCTGATTTCCTCGCGGTCAGAAAGTAGCTTGTTTCAGCAGCAAACTAACGTTAAGTTAACAGCTACTGCATGTTGTTAATGTCATGACCCGTCCGCATCAGCATCACTGTATTATATCAAGGCCTGTCTGTTTTAGCCAATGTGCAGCTATATGGTTAGTTATGATAAGTTCAAATACATTCAGAAATCTGCAGCACATTTAAAAAACCCAAACAAAGTATAAGTGATACATTATAAACATGCATTTTTAAAAGAACATACTGAGGGTGACTGCAATAGCCTATTGCAGTCACAAAATTAGAGTGGAAATGCTAAAAATCTGATGTGACTTACATTCGCATTTCATATGAACAACATTTTGGCATGTTAATTTTGAAATAAACGATATTTTGCTGGACAAGTAGGTTTTGTTTCCGGGCAAGTAAAAAATACCTGCCACTTCAAGTACCTCAAAGCACTTAATGTCAAGTCCTGACAAGGTAATACATTCAGCTAAAGACAGGTACATGTTGTGGTATAGCATGTTTTTTGTGGAATCACGTGTAGTAACGCAAAATGCACAAAGCACTTTGTTTGTACTAATCTAATGCATTTTTTATATGTAAAAAGCAGCACCGCCTGTTTAAATGCTTATGATATTTGTCCAATGAAGAGTATTTTTAAGCATGTTTATTAATTTTATTTTATTTTATTTTAGATTTTTCTTTTCACTTATTCGCTTGATACACTTCAAACAAATTATCTTCGGTCTTCTTGCATCCCTTGTATTTACAATACATTACAATACTTGCATGTGATACTGTTTGGTATGGGCCACACTGATTTTGTTTCTGTAATTTAGAGCATAAATGAGTGTGCCCTGCAAGATTTGCGGTGAGTCCTTGGCAACAAGAGAGGAGATTGTCCATCATTTGTCATTATATACGTTTTTATATCTAAATGAACACAATCAGAAATATGAAAACATATTCAAGATAAGAAGTGCTGAATACTTCCTAATTTGTGGTGTTTTTTATTTCTATGAATCTTCTACTTCTCCATCTCCTTCTTCTTCTTCTACTCCTCCTGCTCCTTCTCACACCAGTCATTTCCCCACAAGTGTTGTCTATAATTCTACCACAAGGAGAGAATCTTCTCACCCAGACTCATCTACACCTCCACCTCCACCTCGCTCCTCCACTCCTCACCCAGAACACCCAGCACCCAGCTCCACAACTGAAGCCACCACAGCCTCCTCGACTCCTGCACCTCCCACCACCTCCTCCACCTCCTCCAGCACCTACCCTAGCCGGGCTCCTCCTTCTACACCCCCCGCGGTCTCAAACTCCACCAGGAGAGGGCAAGGAGGGTGGATGGAGAGGGCCTTCACCACTGTGGTCTCAGTGAAACAGTTTGGAGTCTTCCAGCTTTCCGACAAGAGCCACTGTGACTCTGGATACAGGGCCACAGACGACCTCTGTCACAGCAGCTGCTATGGTATGGACCATGGGGACACTGACCATGTGGACACTGACCATGTGGACACAGACCATGTGGACACTGACCATGTCGACACTAACCATGTGAACACTCACCATGTGGACACAGACCATGTGGACACTGACCATGTGGACACAGACCATGTGGACACAGACCATGTGGACACTGACCATGTGGACACAGACCATGTGGACACTGACCATGTGGACACAGACCATGTGAACACAGACCATGTGAACACTGACCATGTGGACACTGACCATGTGGACACATACCATGTGGACACTGACCATGTGGACACAGACCATGTGGACACAGACCATGTGGACACTGACCATGTGGACACAGACCATGTGGAATCAGACCATGTTGACACAGACCAAGAGGACACAGACCATGGGGACACAGACCATGGGGACACAGACCATGGGGACACAGACCATGGGGACACAGACCATGGGGACACAGACCATGGGGACACAGACCATAGGGACACAGACCATTGGGACACAGACCATGTGAACACAGACCATGTGGACACAGACCATGTGGACACAGACCAAGGGGACACAGACCACGGGGACACAGACCATAGGGACACAGACCTCTGTCACAGCAGCTGCTATAGTAAGGACCATGTGGACACTGGTGTGAGACCATGTGTATGCTGGGAACAGAACAGAGAGAGACCAGAGAGAGAGACTAGAGAATCAGAATCAGAATCATTTATACCCACATAAGTAACAGGAAGTCAGACTGGGAAATTGCTTTGGCTCCGTGCAACAGTCAGAAAGAGAGGTAAAGAATAGAGAATAGAGTAAGGCATAATAAAAATCAGCATACATCAGAGACCAAAGAGAGACCAGAGAGAGAGACCAGAGATCAGAAAGAGAGACCAGAGAGAGGTCAGAGAGAGACTAGAGAGAGAACAAAGAGGCCAGAAAGAGACCAGAGAGAGACAAGGGAGAGACCAGAGAGAGGCTCCAGAGAGAGAGACCAGAGAGAGAGACAAGGGAGAGACCAGAGAGAGAGACCAGAGAGAGATGTTAGTATGAAATGAAATGAGCTATTCAAATAAACCTGCTTCTTCTTGTCCATCTACTACTGTATCCATTGTTGTGTTTTGTAAGTTACACACCTGAGCTTTAACTGTGTGCAGAGTTTGCAGATGACGACATCAAAGACGACGTGGACTGCTTTGTTCGCAGTGACCTCTTCTTACAGTGAGTCCTTTACTTGAAGACAGAGTTTTTACTTCTGGTCTCTCTCTGGTCTCTCTCTTGTCTTGCTCTGGTCTCTCTCAGGTCTATCTCTGGTCTCTCTCCGGTCTCTCTCAGGTATATCTCAGGTCTATCTCAGATCTCTCTCTGGTCTCTCTTTCTGGTCTCTCTCTGGTCTCTCTCTGGTCTCTCTCTTGTCTTGCTCTGGTCTCTCTCTCTGTTTTCTCTCTGATATCTCTCTGGTCTTTCTCTGGTCTCTCTCTGGTCTCTCTCTTGTCTTGCTCTGGTCTCTCTCTCTGTTTTCTCTCTGATATCTCTCTGGTCTTTCTCTGGTCTCTCTCTGGTCTCTCGCGTTGGTCTCTCTCTCTGGTCTCTCTCTCTAATCACTCTCTGTTCTCTTTCTGGTCTCTCTCTCTGGTCTCTCTCTGATCCCTCTCTGGTCTCGCGCTGGTCTCTCTCTCTGGTCCCTCTCTCTAATCACTCTCTGGTCTCTCTCTGGTCCCTCTGTCTGGCCTCTGTCTCTGGTCTCTCTCTCTGGCCTCTCTCTGGTCTCTCTCTCTGGCCTCTCTCTGGTCGCTCTGGTCCCTCTCTCTGGCCTCTCTTTGGTCTCTCTCTCTAATCACTCTCTGGTCTCTCTCTGGTCCCTCTCTCTGGTCTCTCTCTGGTCCCTCTCTCTGGCCTCTCTCTGGTCCCTCTCTCTGGTCTCTCTCTGGTCCCTCTCTCTGGTCTCTCTCCAATCCCTCTCTGGTCTTGCTGTGATCCCTCTCTGTGATTCCAGAGTGTACAGAGCCGCAGACCGCTCCTGCAGGAACAGAAGAACCCTGGACCGGTTCTTTGAGGCCTGTGACTCTGGTTCTGGAGAGGAACCAGAGTAGGACCATGTGGGCGTGGCCTGGATGTCTGTGTCCGGAGGCAGCTACAAGTGACACCAGGAGACATTATAGAACACCTACTGTCATTCTGTTCAATAAACATTAGAATCAGACTCTTTACTGTGTTACGTTATTTTTATATATTTTTTTACTTATATAATACGAAAAAACAGAACATTGAGTCTACGATTCACATTTGTTGTACCGTCTCTGTACTGTCACTGTTTAAAAAGTCCAGCCACTTTGCCCAGCGCCTTTTTCCCATTTCTTCCTGGAGTCGCAAAGTGTCGGTCAGCCGCTCCATGAGTTTAATATTTTCCACAATTGAAATGAAAAGCTTTACAGTAGGTGGGTGTTTCTGCAACCAGTTGTTTGTTATGAACTTCTCGGCTGAAACCAGTAGAATTTTGCCAAGGTATATATCATCTGTGGCCATGTTGTTGGGTAAACATACCACATACAGTACAGCACCAAAAAATAGTTATTGATGCTGTAGCCCAATGTTTTAGAATTATACTGTCTAAGTCTGTCCAGAATGACTGAATGAGCGGGCAGGACCAGAAAATGTGTCCGTGCTCTGCTGATGCTCCCCGCATTCTCTCCAGCAGTGTGTTGAGTAGGGCTGAACTTGGATTTTTGTTTTATTGGATAAATCGGTACATGTTAGCAGCTTGTTAGCAGCTTGAGGCTATGGTACAAAGTGACTCAGTAAAGTGATAGTGAACACATGCGGTTCTAAACTGCACATTCTGACATTAGTTCGAGTTATTGCACAGATGCACGACATGTGAAGCCAGGTCGGCATTGTTCGTTGTACAGTCTGACAACAGCAGGAAAGAAAAACCTGCCGAGCCTCTCCTTCACAACTTCCCAGATGCATATTCGTCTCAAACAAATGGACTGTAAAATAGAATAACCACCTGCTTTCTTCTCCGTGACAGGAAATGATCCGGTAAAGCCTTCACTCTGATTGAAAGCGACGCGGCTCGATGGCCAATCAGCCTCACAACTTTTCTTATGATTCTCCACGACAATTTGTTTGCGACACGTCCTGGCCACATCTCCTCCGCTGCCCCACTGCCTGATGGGATATTGATGCTTAGAGATTAAAATGTCCGCTCTCAGTCCCATCTTTCTGCGCGGCGCTGTCAGACCGAATGGTTTCCTCTCCGCGCACACAGACAAACACACACACACACACACACACACACACACACACATAGACACACACACTCGAGCACACACACCATTCTCGAGCCTCGCGATCAATTAACAGGTGCTTTTAAAGACATTGTATGTAATTGCATGGAAATTGGGTTTCGGTTGGATTTGATGGACACTGCTTTCATTTGACCCGTGTGCAGCAGCAGAAATTACATCTTCTTCCAATGGCCTCATGTGACATCACCATCTCCTCAGTGAACTAATCCATTATAAGTTAAATGACTTACATGTTCTGGGATAGAGGGGGACCAGAGCATATTGTAGAAGAAGAGTAAGTGTGTGTAATCTATTTTGCTGTCGTGACAAGTCTCCAAAAAAATACAAGCAAGTTTTTTAAAGGATTTTGTTTGTGAAGGAAGTAGATTTTTTTGGCTAAAAATATTTGTTTGAAAAAGGTATTGTTGCATACTTGATTATATATAAGCCAAATGTGTCATGTACATCTTATCTTATCTTTAAATCTGCTTAAATCTGGTATTTTATACTTGCTTTTTTTTATGTTATGCAAGTTAGATATTTTATTTTATTCTCATTTACTTTTGTGTGCTCCTAATTCCTACTGTTGTGTAACTGGTGATGCAACACTGACATTTTCCCACTGTGGGACAAAAAAAGAATCTCGTGAATAAGTATTTGATTCTATCCTGGTCTGCATTGGTGAAAACTTGTAGCCATACTCTCATATGAAAGCCATATCCAGGCAGACCTCTGAAGCTAAGCAGGTTAGTACTGTGATGGGAGACCTCTGGGAACACCAGGTGTGGGGCGGCTGTGGCTGTAAAGTGCAAAACTGTAGCTGTGTTCTTAGGCAAGACACTTCACCCACATTGCCCACAATGAGTCTGGTGTGTGAGTGATTCGTTTATAGTTGCCTCACTTGTCTCAATGTGCCCCAGGGCAGCTGTGGCTACTGTAGGAGTTTATCACCACGGGGTGAATGAATAATGACGTGAAGCGTCTTTGAGTGTCCAAAATATGTGCTGAATAAAACCAATGCATTATTATTTTCATTATTACTAATTTATTTATTTAATTATTTCAGACAAACATATAAGAGCACCTCAGTTGCTGTTATCATAAAAACATACCGATAACAAAATCAAAACATTTTTTTGCCTGAACTGGAGCAGGAAGGAGATTTAGAACTTATTTAATCCCACACTGAGAAAAATCATTTTTTGGCCCTGTAATGTTTATTGAGAATGTCTATATAAATTCTAAAAAAAAAATACAAGTATTGTGCTTTTACTTTAAAATAGCTGTTTTTCATGTTGTGAATTACTTGTGATTGTTTGTAATTATCGGCCTTTAGTTTTGTATGTAAATTAAATCATTGGATCCAAATAATATTTACTAAACAAGTTCATTGGCTTAATTAGTTGACATTTCAAAGTAAAATCTAATAAATTATATCAGTAAATCAGAGCATGACCTCAAAGCCCCTCCCCACACATTTGAGCGGTCTTTGGTGAAACATGTTTCACATTTCAACTTGCAGAGTTAATGGACGAAACCGGAGCGTGAAATGGACCTCTGAAGGTGAGTTTTAAGAGAAACAAATTTTGCATGTTCCTGCTGGTTCACCTACAGTTAGCTTTTCAACACTGAAAGTATCGACGGTTGTGGCGCTAGCAAGTAGTGTTCCTGCTAGCTATGTGGCTGAATGGCTAAGCTAGCTAACTTGGGCAGCATGGGGTATGTCCGTATTAGGAATTCGCAAGAAAACGCTGAAGGACGACTGTTTGTTCTTGTAAATGCACTGTTTCATGCACAAGGGATGCTAACCGGTGACCGTTTGACCGGTGATTGACCGTGTCGGCGTTAACCCGTCGAAGCTGTCAGTAAAAAAAAAAAAAAAAAGATGAGCTACAGGCTAAACACTTGAGGAGATAAACGTCAGTGACACGAAGATCCAGGACACATTTCTATGGCTTTAATAAGAAAAGGTGACGGACACTAAACCAAAACACGGAGAAGGCGGAGGAGAACGCAAAGAGAAGCTAATACGAGAACTAGCTTAACGTGTCGTCTCCAAACTCCGTAAGTGTCGATGCTAAACTGTTGAAATGTTGCTGGAAAAAGTGTTTCTGGTGAAATGTTGGTGATATAAAGTTGTGCTGATGGGGCTGTGGCCATGAAATTAGTTGTGTGTGTGTCGCTGTTTTGACAGAGAAATGTAAAGGTGGAGCTGAGGTGTTATTTGTGTCACTGGCCGCTGTTTTCTGTGTTGTGGGTGATTTTACGTCCCCAAAGCGACCACGTTTCCCTTGTGCGTCCATAATTAATCTTAATTTCACCAAAAAGGATCACACAGATGTCAGTTGTCTGATACAGAGCTTAAAGGGAGCACCGGGGCAGCTTGTGTTTGTGAGCAGGAGGTAGAGAGGGGCAGGCGCAGATTGAAATGGCTGTACTAGTATTCTACTATGCGGTTAACCAGTATTAACCGGTTAATGAGGCTCGGTGGTCGATTAAGAAAATGTTTAGTTTTCGCCATCCTTAATGCAGACACTTGCTGAAAGAGGCTTTTACACATGCTCTTATTGGTGATCTGTGCGTGTGCGATATCTCCATTACTCCTGAAGTGTGGTGTCATTTTATTGACTGAAAAGTTCACAAATCTTAAACCTGGACCACGCGGTTCACATCAACCTGTCTAAATGCGCACGGGACATCCTCGATCACTATATAGTATGCCACTGTTGGAGTCGTAATTTCTGGAGAAATGTATTGGTCTATGTGTAGCCCCTTGTTATTGAATATGAATGACTTTGAGAGAGAGAGAAAGACAGAGAGAGAGAGAGAGAGGGAAACATAATTTGTAATACATTATATGTACGTTTTAATGTTTTTATAAATATCAGTGTGAATTCATGATTTGATTGAAATTAGTTAAAATCATATAGATTTATATATTTTTTTTTAATGCAGAACATTGGACTTTCTGACTGCTGATTTGGACTCCAAAGCTGACACAAGGTAAGATCTAATTAGTAATGTTTAGGTTTACGTCATAATTCCTTGGTTATTTGGGTTTAATTTTGAGATGTTGCATTAATGTTTCAGGTGACAAGATGAGATGGAAGTGTAAGATATGTAGTTTTGAGTCAGAGAAGAGGTTGGGATTATTGAAACACTACAGGCTAAAACATGGAAGTGGTGGTTGTAGCCAATCAGTCCCTTGTCTTTACAGTGGTTGTCCTTGCTCATTTAAAACATTTAATGCCCTTCAAACCCATTTGTCTCAACACCATGTAGAGGCGGTCACTCAATGTGGACCTCTTTCATTTACTTGTCGTTGCATTTACTTGTCGTTGCTTTTAAGTATGAAGCTTGTGAATACATTTCTTTGTGTTATGCAGCTTCTTCCTGTTGACATGGCATCCTCTGCGAGATTGCGGATCATTTTTGGCGAGGATGATGTCTGCAAAGTAGTTTTACCTGCAGGCATCCCCAGCACAGTCCAGGACCTTACTGATGTGCTTCGAGAAACATTTGATATCACAGGACCATTCACTGTTATGTACCAGGACATGGATTTCGACGGTCAGTTCTTTACTTTGACCTCGATTGAAGAAGTACAAGATAAAGCGAACCTCAAAGTAGTCAAAACTGAGCCAGTGATCTTGAGTCTCACGCCTCTGGACACATCTGATGTCGAATCTCCAGTTCCACTTTCATCAGAAGCAAGCGTCTCATCTGGATGTGACACAGTCCTGCTCTCCTCCCCACTCTCAGATGAGAGTGGCCCATCCTACAGGTCTAAGCCTTGGCCATTTAAATTTGAAATACCAGTCTTTTCTTATGACATAAACCTTGCGCTCGAAGCAGGGAAACAAGCGTATGAAAATGAAGGCACACTTTTGAACAACCCAAGAGTAACTAGTAGCATTCTTGAGAAACTCGCAGAGACTATATTTGAATTCACAGCCTATCCAACTAGTGTCCAGATATTCGCTGTTGTTGAAGCCTTGGTAGAAAAATACCCATGCCTCAAAGAGCCAGGGTCTTTCAATGGCCTGTATGGTTGGCAACAGAGGATAAAGTATAAAATGGGCAACTACAGGGCAAAATTAAAAGGTCGCCAATTAGCCCTTCCAGAGCTGGAAGTGAACACACGAAAGAGACGATGCTCCAGAGAAGGCGGTTCACTTAAAGGTTTTAAAAGGGCAAAAAAAGCTGAAGTCAACTATCTGCCACCATTGCCAATTGGTGAAACTGAGGAAACATTGGAGAAGGAGAGACTAGATTTGCTGATGGAAATGAAGAAGAAGAACAATGAGAGGGCAATTAATGAGAAAATGGAGAAGACTTTCGGAATGAGAAGAACAGAGGTTGTCAAGGACTGCCCTGCAATCAAGGACCTCTTGGAGAGATGGCCTTCTCTGTTTTGTGAAAATCAGGTAGATGCAGTCTTTGTTCATGCAACAAGTGTATGTGAGATGTAAAGTAATTTTTACCATGATTTTGTGTTTCTGTCATTATAGATCAAAGAGGAGTTTAAACGAATAACCACAGTGCATCTGGAGCGTACCTTTCTGTCCAGATTAGACAAGTACACCACAAAACTCCTGGATCTATTTCAGAAGAAGGGTGGAATTGCAGGGACCAAAATAAAACCAATGTTGGACTCACTGAATCAGGTAAAATTTAAATTACATATTCTCGTGATGAGGTCAAACACTAAGAATGTATCACACTTCTTTAATCTGAGTGTCTGTTGGTCTGAAACTGTTTTTATCCTGCCCTTTTGGCTGCAATTAATGCTTAATGCACACGATTCATAGAATCAGATTTGAGACCAAACTATTAAAAACACTTCATAGAAATTTAAATAAAACAATTATTTAAATCTTTTTTGAAAATTGCATTAAATATTTTTTCCATTCAAAAGTCTAAACAATTGCAATATTTGTTTATATTTTGTATCTTTTGTCAGAAAAGCTTTGGTTGTTTTGACACTTTGATCCGCTCCACTTTCTTTTGATTTTTTTTTTGTGTGTTTAGTTTTTTGAGTTGATAAAGCGCAGCGAGGCGGGCTTTAATAATTGGAACTCGTGATTGGGTGATGCTCTGTTGTCCACATTAACCTCAGTAATATTTGCTCCGTCTGGGCTGCAGTTCCCTGCTGCTGCTGTGGCTCTGAGGTAGAGCAGTCCGGCTTTAATGTTTGAATAAAATCACAGAACTCCTGGTTCCTGTAGAGAAAGCTCTGCGGCACAAATATGAGTGCGTTTACAAGAGAACGAAATTCACGGTTATTTGTCAAATTCCGGTTATGACAGTTTTCAGGTTATGCTATTTATATGTCACAGAGAAATCGGGAAACTCTAATCCCTTGTGTACATGATCAAATAAGGAAACCCGGTTTGCCGTGTTCAACTTCTGTCTGCGCACGCGCATACATTATATTTTTCAGCACAATACGGTGAAAATATTAAAAGCATAAATGTCTGCTTCCGGAGGAAAAACAGCCGCCATGAAATGGTCACCGACAGTTCCATATAAATCCACATCACAACGCTTCTTTCCATCTTAAATATTCACTACTACTAGTTATTTTATGGTTAAAATATAAAACTGTCACCTCTCGACTCCAAACACGGGAGCTCATTGGACAGGCTGCCGCCATGTTTGTTTACAATTAACAGCGCATGCGCAACCCGGTTACTGGCAGAAAATCCCAGCTATAAAATCCGGGTTTCTCAAAACTGGGAAACTGCTATTTTCGGGTTTTTATAACTGGGAAACTGCATTTATATGATCAAAGGAAAAAAACTTAATATTCAAATTCCTGATAATAACCGGGAAACTCAAGTTCTTGTAAACGCACTCTATGATTCTTACTGAAAACTGTCTACTCTCGGCGAACCAGAAAGTCCAGCCAATTAGAAGTTAAGATTCTTAAAGCCCGCCTCGCTGTGTTTTATCAACTCAAATGGAAAAGAAAACAAAGCAAAGTCAAAAGAAGGAGGAGATGATGCAAAGGGTAAAAAAGCAGTGCCAAAAAAGATAACGTTTTTCTGTCAATAGATTAAAATTAAAACAAATATGGTAATATTTTTCAAAGTGACCCTCTGAGTACAATTAGATTTATTTTATTTTTTTTCCTACTGCCTATAGACTCCAATACGATCATTTTTAAAAGTTTCCACTTGTGTGAGAATTCATGTCAAGGTCCAGTGATAAAACCTCCAAAAACCTGGACTCCGATTACGACATAAGCTCGACATTGCCTCTTGTCTCAACACACGTGAAGAAATTCACTTAAAGTTTCATACTTCACAATGTTTGCATGCAGTTGTACTCATACATTCCCCCCATTGGTAACTTTTGTGCTGTTATGTATGTATTAATAATAATAAGTGTAATGCATTATTATTTTTATTATGCATCTGGGATATGTTTTGTATTTTCTCTGCATTGTTATTCATTATAGTTTTATTCAATAGCATCCTGTCGATGTCAGAAGGGATATCGTCATCCGCTGCTTAGTTGAATATCTTGGAGAGAGTGGAGAGGAGCTGATCAAAGACTATCAGGTATCTGATTAAGAAACTCTACAATTTGTCTAAAATTGTGCAGTGTTTTTATTTTATTTTTTTTGTTAAGGAGACTCAGTGGCCCTCATTTATCAACATTGCGTACTAAAATGGTGTATCTGTAGGTGTATTTCCAATTTACGCTAGAGGGTGCGTGGCATTTATGAACCTGTCCTTTCTGCTGAGATCTTGGCGTATGGAAGAGAGTTGATGATAAATGCCACGGAGAAATCCTAGCGTCATTTGAATTAAACGCCCAAAAATATTCATGTCTCAAGAAGCCTCACCCACGGTTTTACTGCACGCATGCACGAATCACGGCAATAAAAAGAAAATTCCTCCAACCAGGAAATGATAAATAATTTTTTTAAACACACACACATGTCATGTTTTGTGCATGAGGAAGATTACACAGTCAGTAAACGTTAACCTTACAGCCAATCCAAGATCACATTTAGCGTACGAATAAATAAAGTAAAAAAATAAGTAAACATTGTCTTTATTGTAGAACAAGTTCAGTAAGTATAATCTAGTAAAAATCTAATTATTTTAATAAAAAGGCATTATGCAAATGATTTTTCATTGAAAGTGTATTTTGCAATACACTGAAGGATAAACTAATTGTATTACTCAATAAGAAATTAAGAAGTTTTGAAATGTGCTACTTCCAGGAGTGTAGGGTATATGAGTTTGTTCTAACTAGCCAGGGTGATCATCACTGACTGCACTTTCTATGGATAAGAACTCCTCTCGGTCTGGAGGGCTCCCAAAAGTGACTGACTTTTTCTCAAGGTCAACCTGTGTAGCACATTGTGTAACTTTACCATATTTAAAGTGCCGTATGATATGATTATCGTTTTGAGAATATGGATATTGTTTTGAGAAACTAAATTGTATATACCACATCTATGGAATCCGAAGAGAATACTCTCAAGAATATATTTTCATATTATTAGTTTTCATTTGAATCTTTTGTCAGAAAAACGTTGCTTTTTTTTTTTTTTGGGGGCGGTTTTTAATTTACCGTTACATGACACATATTTTTTAATTATTTTTTTTTTTGAGTTGGTGGAGGCTTATAGAATCGTACCTCCTGATTGAAGTGGCTCTGTGGTCCACATTAGTCTCTGTAGCAAGTGCACCTTCTGGTTTGAATCAGATTGTTATTTTAGTTTTGCTTTTGCAATTCAGATTTTTGATAATATTAAATTTTCTAAATATATGATGATTTCTTGAGTATTTTGAATAGTTTTGTCTTTAAATCTGATTCCATACACCTGATTTTTCACTTTTTTCCTGACCTTTTACTTTACATTTTCACAGGATGTCAGCCAAGAAGAAGTGAAAGGGGACTGCAGTAATCACATGATGAAGATCAGTGTCCTCCATCCAATTGGGGCACAGGAAACCAAAGATCCAGTGAATGTGTCCGTCATCATTGAGGGGACAGAAGTTCTCGAGGACTGTGGAAGTGTGACAAATGCTTGCCTCCTTCTCATGGGGGTCATCTATGCTGTCAACTTGAGTTATCCCCTGAAACTGAAATATACGTTTGAAGTATTTCAGAAGGTGTTTCTTGAGCTTGACATCCTTAAAATGTCAGCGAAGATTCAGTCTCTCTACAAGAAACTGTTAGCATAAGTGTTTGTTGTGCTTTTGACCAGCACAAACAAGCCTTTACATATTTGTTTGTGATTTCCAGTTCTGGTCAATTTGCCATAAGTTCTT
The DNA here is from genome assembly GCA_964034765.1 of Knipowitschia caucasica. Taxonomy (NCBI): domain Eukaryota; kingdom Metazoa; phylum Chordata; class Actinopteri; order Gobiiformes; family Gobiidae; genus Knipowitschia; species Knipowitschia caucasica. The sequence goes on from OZ035825.1 coordinate 42,906,320, forward strand.
TTTGTCTTGATTATCCTGAAAATGTCAGCAAATGAACGGTCTGTTTACAAGAAACCTAAAGCGGCACTGTTCTTTCTATTCAGCAGAATTTGGGCCAGTTGTCTGATATTATGTGTAAAGTGCTCAATGCTAGTAATTGCAATTGTTAATACAGTTAATCTATTCTTCACTGTTAGTTGAAAATGTGTTTGGAAGAGAGAGGTCAGGAACCTCATGGAATTCTACCTATGACTTTCATAGGGCTGTGAAAGATTCAATTTCTATTTTTTATTTTGTTAAGTATCAATCCTAGAGTCAGTTGGTTTGTTCTAAAGCATTCCGTTTTCAGACTCCATTGATTTACCTTTTAAGTTTGATCACGGTCTCCACAGTTTTAAAATGTGCAAGCAAGGTCTCTGGCCATTTGTATGTTTATGTAGATATTCAAAATATATCTGCCTTTTCAAATGTTAAATTGTTGTCGTTTTTTCTCAATTTAGCAGCAACTAAGTTGTGGGGAAATATTAAATTAATAGAATTATAAAAACATTATTTTTATTTCAAATAATAACTAATGCATTCTTGATAAATATCACTAAATAGATGTGTAAAATATAATAAACAAAAATTAGTAAGAAACACAACGAAACATCAGTAATGTTTACATGGATTTTGCAATTGTAAGCAATGGCAGTCCAAGTGAAAGTTACAATTTAGAAAAGAGTATTGCTAGTTAAATTTACTTATGTATTTTTCATAAAATAAATGGTTCCTGTAAGTACATTTTACTTAGAAATAACGTGAGTAAAGATTACAAATGCTTTCTAAGTGAAAAAACTTGCCTAGCTTTTTTTAAGTAAATGTTACTCCAAATTTTTTTCAGTGCACCCCATTTATTATTATTTTTACTTTAGGGGCACCTTTGGGCAGGACACTTGCTTTCTTAACAAGTGAAAGGCTTGACGCGCCAATGGAGTTAACAAACGTATTTTCCCACACTGCCGGAGAGACAGTATAGCTACAACTCTCCCCGAGCTTCCAAACGCCAAGAGTAAATAGCCCAAAATGTTCCGATAAATTGCGTTGTCTGTTAGTAGTGAAGACACAGTGCCTGCTCGGCGTTCCCTGCGTCTGTATTGATCAGTTGGCGGCGAATGGCTTCGTTAGGCATCTCTCGGAACGTGTGAGTCAGCAGAAACACAAAGGTGCGCTGGATAAAAGAGATTGAACTAGAGAACAGCAGCTGGCTCCTCCGCACTCTACATTTATGAATCCTCTCAGGTGTAAAGGTTAAGAACTGTCATCAGATTAGCCATTGATTTCAATTAGTGCTGCCTGCAACTAAACAACCTTTGTCTGTGTGCGATCACTGGCTGCCATCGATCCACCACAGCCTCGTTCCATTACATCAGGCCTCTCTTGGCCACTGTCAGCTCCTTGGAGTTGGACGACCCCCGTAAGATTTGAACCCATGTTCAAATCTTTTACAAATCTGCTCTTAAAAGGAAGCGCTGAAGAAGGTAAAAGTGCACTTTATTAATCCCTGTAGGGCAATTCAATCCTCTGCATTTGACCCAAACTGATGCGGCTATGGCTTACGTCAGGAGCAGTGGTCGCCGTAGTACAGCGCCCGGGACCCCATCTCCAGAAGTTGATGCTCGGCTTGGTCAGAAAGACTCAGACAGACACTGTTCCAACCAGGATTCCAACCCAGGACCTTCCTGCTGAGAGGCGAGAGTGCTATCTACTCAGCTATCGTGCCGTGGAGGTGTGGAGCGAGTAGTGGGAGAGAGGTGTATGGTCAGAAAGTGTTTGGGCGTTTGTGTGTGTGTGTGTGTCTGTGTCTCTGTGTGTGTTTTGAATGGGAAATTGTGTAATTGAATGGGTAAATGGTGTATAGTTATGATTCAGGCCTGTGTCTTGTTGTGTGTGTGGATAATGAATGTTTATGTAGGTGATGGGGAGGAGGTGGGTTGCTGCACGAACAGTAGATTGATGCAAGGAGTGAGGGGCACTGTTTGAGAGGCAGGTGTATAGTAGAGGGAGGACTCAGTGTGGAAGGTTAGACTGACTTCTGGTCTCAATTCCTGCTTTAGCTTCACGTCAATTCTCCAAACTCAAAACGGTGTTAAACCAATTCACAATAATCAAGTTTTTAAGTGTTGTACAAGGCAAGTTCACTTTTCATACACAAGACAACTCAAAGTATTTTACAAAACAAAATATAACAATATATACTGTATAATCAAATAACACATACATAAAAGAGTGAAGATACAATCCCTCAGTTGTCTGCAGCTAAACAGAACTGCTTTTAACCTGGATTAAAACATTGCCAAAAAGCAGCCTGTCTCCTATTTTCAGAAAGACTGTTCCAGATTTTAGATTTTGCACAAGCATCATTGCACAGAGGAAACAAAATCTGCTGATCGCTAACTATATCTCTATAGACCTTGCAGTGCAGAGCGATGCAGCAAGACTGAAAATGTAACAAAAACAGGCATATACTCTCAGATCTGAGCTGTAGACAATTGACGTTTCAATATGATCTTTTGCCACATTTTTTCTCTACATCAAATTTGTTATTGTGACAAGACAAGTACAAAGTCTTCGGGCACTCTCGGATATATCGACCGCTCCATTTTCAGGTGGTGTCATCGCAGTGGGGCGGTCCGTGCGGAGTATAAGCGGTGAAAGGTGCTAATAAGAGCGGGACATGCACACGTTCACCGCGGCTCTAAAGGTCAACTGGAGCAGCTTCAAGGAATGATAATGAGCCTCGCATTCAGAGACCTGCTGCTATCACTGCAACACCAACACACAAGCGCTGCTGTTACACACACGGCCACCAGGGGGCGAAGCAGGTCATTGAGCATCCAAGGCCTGGGTGAATTTCCAAGTCCAAACACTGAGGTGATTGCTGGACCCAGACTCTGGAACAACTCACTGACTCACTGATTTTGGCCTTTTTAAATCCAGGTTCAAAAGTCTTTTATTCAGACAGTAATAAGGTGAATCTTTTTTCATATGTGTATTTTATTAACAGATTGAAGATTTTTTTCAATCTTTTTTATTTAATCATTATTACAAATTTGCTGTAATCTTTTCCTTTGCATTATAATTGTTTTTATTATTATTATGAAACTCTGACCAGTTGGCTATTTATACAGTTTGATTAATTGAAATATATTGGGATGGAAAACACATTTACATACATTATACATTTTTGATGTACGGTGATAATCTAAGATTTGCCTTGTGAGACTGTTTCTCTCTTGTTCAGCACTTTAAATTGCCGTGTGTATAGCACAGTGAACTGTGCTATACTGAACTGTGCATTGCCTCATCAAGCTTTCCCATCACACAACTAACCAGGCCGTGCCCTGCTTAGCTTTAACCTCTGTGGTTATACAGGATCAGGCTTTCACATGCATGGTGCCACTACATTAAATGCTCCTTTTTAATGTTTTTCATCTAATTATTGAAGAAACTATTGACAGAAAAAAAAAAAAAAACTTCTCATTCAAAGTGTGCATCTCCACTTTCTGATCTTTCAAAATCATAAAAAGATTTATTAAAGTCGTCATTGAGAGTGTTCAGGACGTGAGGGAGGTGTGAGAAAGTGAGAGAAATGTGTTAAAACGGTGCTACCTCTGCTTTTGTTACTGTCTGAAAGAAGACTGGAGCCACCAGCGATCACTTTCAAATATCTTTTGCTTAAACCATCTTCATTCTCTGCGTGAAACTAAATGAAACAGTTCCTGGAAACCTCTGGAACTCTTACCGTCCACTTGTCCACTTGCTGCCAATCCTGGAGAAATGAAGACACCACTGCCAAAAGAACAGTGTGCGACTTTGCAAATGTGAGAATCAGCTCCGTGGAAATAGTTACAAAAAGTTACAAAACATTCATTTGGATCATGGGGATGGATTCGTTTTGTCTTTTACTGTGGTTGTATATGTTTTATTATGAATCCGTGGAAAACATTTTCCAACGGCAAAATATATCTAGATTTGAGACTATTTTGAATATTTTTGGTTCAGTCTTTATTCACAAAGTACAGTGCAGTTACTTACTTACCCCTCCTGGGGCATAGGCCGCCGACAAGAGATCTCCAAGCGTCTCGATCTTGGGCTTTCTACAGTGCAGTAGCAGTAAACAAGAAAAAGAAAAAAAAAGATCATTACTAACAATACTTTTGAAAAAATAAATATAATATAATAAAAATATAAACATTTTTGGGTAAAACAAGACATTTTGTGCTCGTTCCCTTTAGCAAAATGGCTTTGGGAGATAAATGTTCTCACAGAAAAAACATAGTTTTTAAACTACATATTTTTTCTATGTATTCGTCTTTTTTGTCTGTTTTATGGGATTGTGTGGGCTTCTTGTTTGAGAAAATGTCCATGTGATATATATATGGCTCTATGTGTTTTTCTATCCATGCATTTCCTCTGTTCGAAAGGTTTGATTCTCTGATCCGTTGTTGGCAAATCGACTTTTAAAAATCCACCAAGAAAGAAATTGTACTCATTTGTTTACACAGTATGTACTCAACTTTTTGAAATACATCAAAAATCACATAAATATTTGTCGGAAAAATCACAATTTGATACTTTACTCAAACTTGTTCATCCACAGAACATTAATGATCTAATCTCCAAATGATCCAACCAACAGCTTTCTTCCCCTCGCTTTCATTTATTAATTTATTCTTATTCTTTTTAGCCCTGATCAAACCGCTCTGTGCTTTTACTCCCCATGCTTTTGCATCTAAATAAGTCATTAGCACACATTAGTTAACTTGAATCCCAGAGGAGCGGCTTCTCCCTGACGTTGAATGATAATGCGGCGGCAGCGGCGGCGTGTCCGTGTCGAAACAAACAGGCCCAGTGTGAGTGTGACAGCGACGCTCTCAAAATAAGAGATATCATCGGGCACAGATCAATAAACTCATTTAAGGCTCTAACGCAGTCTTTAGCTCCCTGAGTCACAGCTGAAAGGAATTCTGAAGCCACATTAATTGCTTCATTGTTTGTTTCGATGAGTTCCCAACAATGCTGATGTTTGCGTGAAAATCCAGCCGCACAAAAGTAAAAGTTGTTTGAGCAAAGGATGAAATATAAAAATTATGATAAATGTGATCGAGCCCAAACTTGTCAGATAGAAGTAGTATTTTTTGGTTTGTGCTCAGATGGAAAGTTGTTGGTAAAACTGAAGCTATGATTTTTGCTGTTTTACGTGTAGGGTGTGTGGATGGGCGATGCTAACTAACCTTCCTTCTTAAAGCCAAAGAAGGAAGGTCTCAGACAAAGCTTTGCTCCAATTCTCTCTTAGCCTGGCCTTAGCCATCCATACACCGGTCATTTCACTGCATGTAACGTCTGGGTCTGGTCCCTGTGTTTGTGATTACAATCGGTTGAATTCCATCCGACCAATCAGCGAGCGCGGGAGGCGGGTGTTGTAGTTAGTCGTGGGTGACGTCAAGAGTTTGCGCCGAACGGGCAGGTTGTAGTTTGGCAATGGCGAAGAACGCGATGGTAAAGTAATCCGGTCTGGTTCTATCAAGAAATTGAAGCTGGAGCAAGAGGAATGTTTAGCAAATGTAATCGCCGGCAAAAATTGTGGCGCTACTCCCTAGGCTCCGTTAGCGGCAAAGAAGATGGCTAGGGTAAATGCTAACGAATGACTCGGGCGCTTTACATACGTCACGGTAAACTCAGATTCAATCGTTTCAATCTGCAAAAAGGTGTTAGCCCCTCCCACCTGTTCACGGAGCTCAATGGAGCACCTCCAGACCTTAGTCTGTGGTGTGGTACGACCAGGCTAATTCTCTCTGGCTCCTATTGACATACATTGAAAAGTGAACCCCTTCCTTCTCATTAACCTTTTGCATCACATTAATCATTTTTAAACTTAAAGAATCCATGGTGTTGATAATGTCTTTGTAAATCAAGGTTAGGAACTACATATTGTTAAACCAATCAGATGCCTTCATTTGTGGGGGCAACTCAAGCTTGCGTGGCTTCATTACATAGACTCTTAGTTTAGTAAAAGATCTGAATTCTGATTTCTACCACTTTTATTTCTATTATTGGGTTAAGTTTTATTAGAATTCCATCCATCCATCCATTTTCTTCCCCTTAATCCATTTCTGGGTCGGGGGGGTGGCAGTCAGAGCTGCACCCAGTGTACATAGCACCAGCCCCTCACTGATCCTCCTGCAGGTGGTGAGTCCACAGGAGCTGAGATCTTTCAGTTGGGGCTTTGGGCAAAGTAGGGTTAAGTGTCTTGCCCAAGGACACAACGACAGCAGTCATCGGTGGGAGTCGTGAAGTAGGTCTTACGGTGGGCTCGAACCCACGACCTTCAGGCCCAAAGGCCGATGCTCTACCAACTGAGCTACTGTCACCCTGTCGCCCTGTCGCCCTTTTATTAGAAATATTAAATCAATTCTTTATATCCAGTTTGTATATTTATTCTACATATACTAGACTACTCTGAATATCTAGACAGGGTTTTGTTTGCTTAAGCCTTTGTCCAATTGATGTACTTTTACAGAAATATCTCCTTTGCACCGGTGAGCAGAGGCCATAGATCTGAATGGACCACCTTCTTGGAGACCCCAGGGTTTGTTTCAGCCCGCTCACACTTTGTCACATTCTAAACCACGGATGCAAAGGAAATATTCAAGATCGAGTTTCAAGACCAAAATGAACACACATATTCATAGTATGTGTTCTTTAATGTGGTGTGTGGTTTTTTATAGATATTTTGTGATTTTTGTTTAATGATAGACAATAGAGTGTTTGCATTAGAAACTAACAGCTAACTATAAATTTGTCTTCCAGCTGCATGTCTCATTGTGATCTGTGAGGGTTTTCCACGCCTCTGGGATTGGGCAGAAAGGATTAGGAGAGAAATGATGTGTTGAAAATTGTCCAAACAGAACATTGGAGATGGGAATAGGGGAAGAATTTTAATAGAACCAATAAACGGGAAAGACCCTAACCTCCAAGAGATATTAATGATATTGTCCAAGTGAGAGGTCGGCTTCTTTGAGAGCTTCACAAACAATGCAAGTGAATTATTCTGTTAACTCAGGGAAAAAGAGCAATCATAAGTTATGATACCTTTCAAACCACACAATAAATAATGCAATATAATCAATTTAAATCCTGCAGCTAGTTCTTCAATCTTTCTATCATTAGTTTGTGTTTACGCTTGCTACATTTTTGGTAATTTTATTTTTGTATTACTAGCCTGGAGTTATTGAGTGAGATACTGCTACTACTACTTCTACTACTACTGCCACGTGCATAACGGTCAGCGCTCATGCCTCACAGCAAGAAGGTCCTGGGTTCAATTCCAGGACCTTCTAGACCTTTATGTATGGAGTTCTCTCTGAGTCTGCGTAGGTTTCCTCCGGGTGCTTCGGTTTCCTTTACCCATATCCCTACCACTACTCTCTGTATGGCGACCCTGCTCCCATTTCTGTGTAGAGTGAGAGACAAATGCCCACAACAATTGTAAAGCGGTCAGTGACTCTGGTCTGTGAAAGGCGCTATATAAAAAAAAACATTACTTACATGCATTTTCCATTTGCCCAAAAGAGGAATCTAATCCATTACTATCAACCATCAAGATACAAATAACAAGGGTCTGTGTGAGTTGAACCAGCATTAACAACACACACAAACTGGGATAGACACAAAGACAGATGACTTTTGTTTGTATTTATTCATTTTTCAAATAAAGTGGCGGCAAGAAAAACCCAATGAATAATGGATTTTATACCAGGGAAACATAAAAAACAAATTTTCTACCACATGTGGGTTTTCTTTTGAGCATCCGGGTATATTCGGACCACCCACAACCTTAAATTCATATTCCCGGGTCCTTTTCGGAGAGAATTTGAAAAAAAAAAAAAAGTTGTATGAACCAATGAGGACTGTCTCCATTTAACTAAATCCACTCCTAAACATCAATAACAATCAAACTATTGGTAAAATATGTTATTTCTTGCCGCACAATCACTCAAAGCCACTCAACAAAACAAACAATTACAAAATCAAGAAAAGATTCGTCAAAAGGTAACTTAACTTTTCTCGTAACCATAAAATCATACTCTAACCTCATTATAAACTAGTCGCTATGAAGAGACCAGGACTGAACTCAAAGCTGCGATATACAGGCCGATAAATGATTTGTAGCTTTGGTGTTTTGCAGCAGAATACAAAAGCGTCAAACTGGCATTTAAACCCTAACAAGGTTGTTTTTTTAGAAGAAGAAAGTTGTGTTGTGCGGGCGAGCGAGGATCAGAGCGTTACTGTCATGAACGCCAGTCCGTCTGCAGCCGCCACGATCAATGGACGCACACTAATTGGCCCAGATCCGATGTCTTCTTCTGGTATTTAGCCTCGGCACGTCCTCCGCCTCATTTGTCCTGCTCTTCTCAAAGAAAAAAATCGTTAATTACAAGCAACGTACATGGACACATATTGACACATTTTGATACAATGTGATAATTGGATAATTCTTAATGCACAGTTAGTTTGTTTGGAGATATTGAATGGAATACTTAAAGTAATAGCAATATGTAAGATTTTCATGTCAAGTGATTATTAAATGGCCCTAATCTGTCGAAATACATTATTAAAACATGCTCTTTTCGAATACTTGTATAACTGATGAGAGTAGTTCAGCTATTAGTTTTACAGCCCCTATTTCATTGTTTTAATTTTGATGTCCCGCCCTCCAATGTTTTACCAATCAGAAAGTCCGTGATCCGGGTTGCCAGAACTCACCGCGTAGAGCTTATCTCACTGGTAAAGAATGATTCTCAAAGCATTAACAACAAAACAAGGAATAAAACGAGGATTTCTATCTTTGTGAAAAAAGTGTTTGTTATAGATTTGTTGTTGACAAAACTCTTGTCTATTCAGATACTATGGTCCCAGCTGGATTCGTCTGCATAGTTGATGACCGATGCCCATAAATGTTGATAAATGCCCATAAATGTTGTTGAATGTTGACTGTCCTGGATCATCAATCAATCAATCAATGTTTATTTCTATAGCACAGTTCATACAGAAGTGCTTCACATCGGTAACATTTAAAAGCAATTTAAAAACACACTGTAAAAACAATTACAAAAGACAGTTTAAGAAAATGAATAAATATATACATCAAAAGTAAAATTATGATCCGATTTCCTGATGATCAGTCGTAGGCACGGCTGAAAAGAACCGTTTTCAGCCTGGACTTGAACATAGCTAAAGTAGGAGCCTGTCTCACACCTTCAGGAAGACTGTTCCAGATTCTAGGTGCATAGGTCTAGAACGCTGCCTCCCCCTGTCTAGTCCCGACTCTGGGCACCAACAGGAGGCCAGTCCCCGCGCTCGAGCGGGCTCGTACGGTACCAGCATGTTGCATATGTATTTTGGTGCCAGGCCATGGAGAGACTTAGGGTGTATTCAGACCTGCACATTTGCTCCACTTTAAACGAACCAGGATTCGTTTGGAACTCTGATCCGAATCTTTTATGCAGGTCTGAATACACACAAACGAATCCTGGTCCGGACCAAAGAACCGAACCGAGACCCACTTTTTGAGGTGGTCTCGGTCCGCTTCCAAACGAATTCTGGTCCAAGTCGAATCAGGTCTGAATACATCCGGTGTCGATCCGACACAACTCCAAGATACGTGCGCATTTTTTGGGCTTAACAAGCCACAGACAGAAACTGAGGAATTAGCCATGCAGCGGCTAACTATGCTGCTAACTATGATGCTAACTATGCTGCTAACGCTACACAACAACAATGAGCCGTGTGCAGACCTGGAGCCGTGAGGAGACGCTGTGCAACAGGCTTATGGAGTTACAACTGTTCACAGTATACAGTGATGTTAATGGCAGCATCTTCAAACCATTTGCATTATTAAAAGCCTGACACTGTTTGACTCACGTCTCAAAGAGCAATATTCCGCATCATGTAGTGAATTGTGTTCTTTGGTTCCTACCTGATCCTCAGCGTCTGTTTGTCCCGTGGTTATTATAGATCCATGGTTTATCCACATGCTGCTGTCAGTAAGTTGTGGAACAGGGTTATAATAGATCCATGTGTGGGACAGGACATGGAGCGCACAGACAGTCTCCTTCGGCTTTCTCCTCACGCATTCTCCGACGCTGTTCCAATATTTAAAACAACGTGTTTGGCCTGTGTCATATGAGCTGCTGTTGATGTTGAAGGTGGTTTTGCTCTAAAAAGAGCAAACAGAGGCAGAGCAGACATGCTGCACATACGAGCCCTCAATGTTTTCCGCCGGTTCCGCGTCTATCCTCCGTGAGCTCTCGCTGTCCAATAGGAGCGCAGATCGTCACACGTGTCAATATGTTTATATAAAAAAGTTCACTTGCAAAAAGGACAGTCTGAATACGAACCGGAGCAAAAGAAAAAAGTTTGGTCCGCTTTTGATTCGGATCAAGCAAGCGGAGCAAAGGACTTTTCAGGTCTGAATACACCCTTA